>PVJC01003539.1:0-69645 GCA_004026665.1 Murina feae
AGCAGTGGATTTACACGTTATAAAATCTTTTATTTTATTGTTTCACTTCACCTTAAAGAACCTGTAGTCAATTTTCAGTACAAATGTCAGAATTCTCAAGATTTCACAGATGTGGAAAGTGAACTTAGGAGAAACTAAAAGGAACGCCAGTTCCCCAGAATCCATGTAAGTCAGAGCCTGAACTTCAGTGCAGACAAACAGGCCCGGCTGTGGAGCAGGGAAGGGGGTAGGAGGCGGGGGTACAGAGGATGGAAATTTTTCTCTCCACATGCCCACCTAGCCTAGGCAGGGGCGTACACCGAGGGGGCTTTCTCCTCACAGGGATTAGAGTTCAGTAATGGCAAACCAGAGGCCGCTCACTGATAAGAGCAAAAAGCACCGAGGCAGCATGTGGACAATGTTTAATCCTAGTGGCTTTAGTCCTGGTGGACTGCTAATGGAACCACACGGGGAGCAGCCGGAGAGCAATGAACTTTGGGATCATGGGCGTATGGGAGGAGTTTGGGTTTTCTCCAACAGCCTCCTTTCTCAGGAAACACTCTCAGACATTTTGTGATAGGATTTTTTGCAGGGAGCAGAGCATGTTCAATGCCTTCCAAAAGCCCTGAGCCCCCAAAGTGGCCTCAGAGGCCTTTGCGCTTGGCCTCTGCTCACCTCCCCTACCTCGTCTCACCTCTGTCCCTTCCTCCAGATGACCAGCAGGACCCGGCTGCAGTCCTCCACACAACCATGCCCTCTCCACTTCCAGGGCCTCCTCTCATTTCTGTCTGGAACAGCCTTACTCCTCTCCTTTTTTTTTTCTTCCATCATCGTCCACAAATGAGCTTAGCCATTATCACATTTGGGAACCCTCTCTGCATCCTCCTAAGTATGGATTAGTCACCCCTGTGTCTTTTCCTCCTCCTACACTCACTGTGCCTCCTTGTAATGATGTCACTCACTGAAAGGTGGGCTCCCGAAGAGCGGAAACCTTAGCTTTAGGAATATGTCTGGCACAAACTCCCTACTCCAAAAATGTTTATCAATTTAATGTGGAATTCTTGTTAAAGAGAATTTAATTTCAGGATTGTCTACATTTATAGGCATTGGCTTGGTAGTAAATAGGATCAGAAATAGAGGGATAGAAGTAAAATAAATGGCAAGTTAAGCTGGAGTGAATTTGGAGTGTCCTCTGTGCTGGATATTGTGTTTGCTCCCTTCCTGTCCACATCCATCTATCCTGTTCTGGGTTCCAGGAGCTGAACTTTGGGGACCACATATGCCATGTTCCCGCACCTTCTGGCTTCCTATTGGGTTCTGCCCGTGAATTCACCAGATGGAAATTATGAGGCAGAAGGAGTGATTGATAAATTAAGACATGTGTTTCCTTGGCTTCCTACTTTCTAGGCTGATTCCCAGTCATTGAAACACCCAAGTGCTCATCTCCTGTGGTGTGACTCTCTCCTACCACTTCAACTCCCACCGAGTTCAGGGATAGAGGCTGCAGCTGGCTTTACCATCACTTGTGAGTTTCCCTTTATCTCCCCCCACACACACATCTTTGTAAATCGTTTTTCCTTTGTTTGTTTTTGAGGGGAGGGTACCCTTTCTTCAAAGACCTTGATCTATGCAGCTTTACATTTTGTGCAGTTTCAAAAGCTTTTAGAATGTAAATATATCCATACAGATAAAATATTAACGGAAGAAAACAACTACAGGGTCCCTGGGAACAGAGCCCTTGCCTTATTTGATGTCATAACCAGTGCCTTAAAAAGTGTATGATATAATGGCCCACTTTACATACTTATAAAGTAAAATAAGCAGCCTTGAAAAAAATTAAGTCTGTGTTACTTAAATTTTGAATATGAATCCAGTGCAGACAAAGAGAATGCATTTTTGAGGCCCTTAGTTATAGGAAAGGAGTGACCAAACAGGTAGATTCCAGAGAAATCCTATCAGCTGTGAGCAGGCAATCTAAATGATGAATTCCCTGAGAGAGCAGGTGTGGTGCCAGCTCTCACAGTCATCTCACTGTGGTCACAGGTAATTCCCTCTCTGTGATTAACCACCAGGACAGTGCTGCGGTGAGCAATTATTGCTTTAAATCCATAAGGACAGACCTGGAATCAGAGGCAGCAGCATCCGCCAGGCACCGCTTACTTCACCCTGCAGACATCACTTAGATAGCAAGAGGAGGTTGACTTTGATAAACTTTCCAACTATAGAGCCCATGAGGGTATTTTTAGAATCAGGAAGGGAACAAGTACAGGATGGAAAACAGACCTGAGGAAGTGAGGAGAGAAAGAAGGAAACATTAAGCGAAGTGAAACACGGCTGGATTTCCTGAGCAAGTTCTTCTACTTCCCTCTTGTGGCCAAATCTTCCTGGAACTACGATTTCTGCCCCCCCCCCCCAAAGTAACATTTAATATTATTTGGGTCAAATTATAAAAATAAAACTTGTTCATTGCAAAAAAATGTGGAAAATGCATTTAGGTAGAATGCCACTGGGGATGTGTAAATGCTGCAGCTGAGTTTTGAAAATGAAGTAATGTTTCCACCAAGGCTAAACCAGAGCCAGATCCATCCAGTGGTGCAGGGAAGTGAACTCCATCCGCATAAAAACTCATTAGTTCTCACAGTAATGCTGTGTAGTAAGTGTTAGTATCCCAAATTAGTCATCAAGAGTGGATATGAAAGGTATTCTATATTTGACGTCTATCGTGTTCTTGCATTCTATAGAAACTAATTTAATCCTCAAAATATCCATGTGGGATTAGATCAGAATACCAGCTTTTACTGAACTTCTCAAGGTAAGGTAGCTTATACATGACAGAGATGGAACTTGAACCTGATCTTAGAACTATAAAGCCTCCAGTATTTCTAGTATTTCATGTTGTCTCATAATTTTCTTTCTAAATTCTCCTTTTAACACTCTGAAAGGTATTTCTTTGTTTTTGTAATTTAAAAAAAAAAATAAATGTTAGCCTGGCTAGTGTGGCTAAGTGGTTGAGCATTGACCCATGAGCCAGGAGGTCACAGTTTGAATCGAGGTCAGGGCACATGCCTAGGTTATGTACTCAATCCTCAGTAGTAGGTGTACAGGAGGCAACCAATTGATGATTCTCTCTCATCATTAATGTTTTTACTCTCTCTCCCTCTCCCTTCCTCTCTCTGAAATCAATACAAAAACAAATTTTAATGTTGACATTATTGCAGGAGTCATCCTTCCTCCCATTTTGCCCACCTCCACCCTTCCTCACCTCCCTCTTTTTTGGGCTTTATTAAATTATTGTCCATACCCATGGGGTATTCATATATGTTCTTTAACTAATCCCTTCATCTTCATTATTCAGTCACCCACAATCCCCTCCCTTCAGGCATAGACCAGTCTCTTCCATTTATTCATGCTTCTGGTTCTATTTTGTTTGTCAGTTTATTTTGTTCATTAGAAACCACATATTAGTAAGATCATATGTTATTTCTCTTTCTCTGATTGGCTTATTTCACTTAGCATAATACTCTCCAGGTCCATTCATACCGTTACAAATGGTAAGACTTCCTTTAAAAAAAAACTGCATATTATTCTATTGTGTAGATGAACCACAGCTTTTTTATCCACGCATCTGCTGATGGGCCTTTGGGCTGGTTCCAAAATCTGGCTATTGTAAATAATGCTGCTATGAACATAGGGGTGCATATATTCTTTCTTATTGATGTTTTGGATTCTTAGGATATATCCCCAGAAGTAGGATTCTTGGGTCAAATGGCAGTTCCATTTTTAATTTTTTGAGGAAACCCATACTATTTTTCACAGTGGCTGCACCAGAATGCATTCCTACCAACAGTGCAAGAGGTTTCCCTTTTCTTCACATCCTCATCAACACTTGTTTGTTGATTTATTGATAGTAGCCATTCTGGCATGTATGAGGTGATACCTCATTGTAGTTTTTATTTTCATCTTGTCAGCCTTGAGCATTTTTTCATATGTCTATTGATCATCTGGATGCCCTCTTTGGAGAAGTGTCTATTCAGGACTTTGCCCATTTTTAATTGGATCATTTGTCTTCCTTACTTCTTAAAGGTCTTGCACATCTCCAGTAGAGTTGCCTGTGACCTGTAGGAGATATTCTTCCACCTTTATGCTGTTCCACATATCTTCTACCTACCAAATGGGATAGAGACTCTTCTCTTGACCTTATGCATTAATTATATATTCATATAAATAATTAGTGGGATAATCAGAATTAGAATATGCACTTTGTTTTTTCCTGCTTCTAGAACAGGGGACACTCTATGGAGATAATAGTGTGGGATTATTTACTCTAAATTACAGTAGGCACTAGAGGCCCAGTGCACGAAATTCATGCACAGGGCAGGGAGGTCTCCCCTCAGCTCACCCTGCACCCTCTCCATCTGGAATCCCTCTCACAATCTGGACTGCTATCTTCTAATCATTCACCTTCCTGCCTGCCTGATCACCCCTAACTGCCCCCGCCCCCGCCATCCTGGTCATCCTACGCAGCCCGCTTATTCAGTCATTTGATTGTCCTTCACTAACCCCTTGCCATCCTGGTTATAGGCAGCCATCTTGTGAGGGTGTGAAGGTTATTTGCATATTACCTCTTTATTATATAGGATATTTGGATTCAAGGGACAGTAAACAGTGGGAGCTACCAATTTTTCTGAGTTGAAAGTGGAATAATTGAGAGGTACAAATCTTGTAATGGATGTATTTGGGGACTTTTTTAATGCAAAATCACATAGGCTATTCAAAACACTGTGTACTAGAGAGGGAATAAAGGAATGTATTATCTGATAGTTTGTCTCTTTTATCCACACCAGAGAATCTTAGTTCTCATTTTCTAGGACTTCTGGGTATATTTAATTCTGCCAAATTACCTCCTAATAGTTAAATGATAACAGTAAAACATATTACTTAGCATATCAAAAACATGTTATGTAGAGTATTGGAGGAGTTGTTATAAGCTAGGTGGATGGTAGTACAACCAGAAAACATGGAAGAAGTGTTAACACATTCCAAACATTTAATATGCCATTTCTTCAATGCAATCAATCACCAATTAATGAGTAAGAGCCCAATTGCTGCTTGAGTTTAATTCTTGGTGTTCACTTACAAGATTGTGACCCTTATCTTATCTAAGTCTCTGATCTCTTGTTTGTAGTGATGACAACAAAAATCTGTTGTGAGGCTCAAAAGAATAATGCCCTTAGGAGCTTAATATAAGAAAGTTTCCATTGATGTTTGCTCTGTGTATTAAAGCCTGAAAACTACAATATTTACCTTCAGGAGAGCATCTACTGAGGCTGACGGGTTATACTGTGGTGACGATCAAAGCCAGGAACACTCTAGATGGCATTATTTCTTTGACAATTTTTCTGTTAATGAGATTACTTTTTATGCCTTTCAAACCTTGAAATATATCTTGTATTTATATGACAAATATATGTTTTCACATGCAAGAGCATACATCTTTTCATTTGGTTTAACAATCAACACTTCAGCTTCATGGCTACTGTGCTGTTTCTGTGGCCAGTCCTGCCACTGTACAGTTAAGCTTTGAATTAAGTCCTCCCAGGAAGACTGGTCTGACAGCACCACATTTACCCAATGCATGAGGTTGGAACCTAGGCTGGAATTTGGAAAAATCATTGGAAGTACACATGGCAAATCCATGACCTTTGCCTATAAATACCTATAGAAAATACTTACTTCCTGGACTATGTGGCAACCCCCAAGAGTTTGCAAATTGTCTGATACTAATATTTATATCATTGCATAAGTTAAAAATAAACTAACATGTACAGCATCTATCTGCTTATAAAAGAAAAGCAGCTATGGAGAGACATAGAAAATAAAACAATCCTTTTTGCTGATGAGAGTAGAGATAGACTCTGAACATTTTAATGCATTTTCTTCTACTATTTTCCTATGAATATTTATGGGATTTCTTTGTTTTATGTATGGGGAAAAACACATATAAAATTTTTAATCAATCAATAAGTAAAAGTGTGTATATATATATGTATGTATATTTCAGGCAGTGGACATGATTATCTGAAGTTGCAAATAAAATACAATAGTCTTACAAAATGGCTATAGTATTGAAGACACTTTTAGCTACTACCACATCCGCACTCTGAGGAACAGGAAATTACATTCATCTCCTCTTTGGTGTCCCATAGTATTTTTGTCATGTATCCTGAACCATAATAAATCTGTCTTCCCCCAACGACACTGTGAGCACTTGGAGGACAGAACCTGTGGGTCATCAACCTTGAGGAGAGAACTCAATGTCATAGTTAAGAAGAGAAACCCCTGGAGTACAATTGCTCAGTTTGGTTTGTTAACTCAGCTATTTGACATTTAGAGAGTAATTCAATTTCCTTGCTAAAGAAAACAGAACACCAAGACTCATCTATACACATAAAAGCCAAGCAACCAGAATGACCGGAAGGACCAGAACAACCAGAGCTCACTGTGATGTGCACTGCAGGCCAACTGGCCTGATGGGGGCAGGTCCGGCTGGCCAACCTCCCACAGCCCCTCCCCCGGCTGGCCTGGCCTCTGATCGACCCCCCACCCTGATCAGGGGTGAGGCCGGCTGGCCAACCTCCTGTGGCCGCTCCCCCTGGCGAGCAATCCCCTATCAGCCCCAATTGGGGCAGGCTGGGCACAAATTCATGCACCACACCTCTTGTTCTGAAAATAAAATAATCCATGTACAAAGATGTTAGTGCATAATAAATGCTTAATAAACAATGTACATTGTAGATCCAGAACCGAATACAGAATGTACCATGGAAAAGGTACCAAAAAATCATTGGACCAGATACTTTCCAGCATGAGCAATAGCTATGAAGTTGAGTCTAAAAGATTTGTTCCAAGTCTGACACTGATGGGGTTTTGTACAAGTCAACCTCACTGGGTTTGATTTTACCTGTCATATGTGAGCACTTATATCACCAAACTATAATGAGGGTCATACAAAGACATCGTGCTGAAACATTGTGAGTAGATTTTTCTGAGGATGAATTCCCCTAAGTATAAATTAGAGACTGGATATTTTTTATGTTTTGGGGTATATTTTGCCTCTGTCCTTTCTAGAAGGGCTGGGTACCAGAATTCATGATTTACTGTCACCAAAAAGAGGATTATTATTGTAAAATCAGAGGCCCAGTGCACAAAAATTTGTGCACTTGGAGGGGTCCCTCAGCCCGACCTGTGCCCTCTGGCAGTCTAGGAACCCTTGGGGGATGTCCATCTGCTGGCTTAGACCCACTCCCCAGGGGGGATCAGGCCTAAGCTGGCAGTCAGACATCCCTCTGGCAGCCCAGGAGCAATTAGGGGATGTCCACTTGCCAGTGGGGAACAGGCCTAAGCTGCAGTCTGATATCCTTAGTGCTGCTGAGGAGGCAGGAGAGGCTCCCACCACCACCGCTGTACTGGCAGGCATCAGCCTGGCTTGTGGCTAAGCAGAGCTCCCCCAGTGGGAGTGCACTGACCACCAGGAGCAGCTCCTGCATTGATCATCTGCCCTCTGGTGGTCAGTGTGTGTCATAGTGACCAGTCATTCCCAGTGGTTCTGCTGTTAGGGTCAATTTGCATATTATCCTTTTATTATATAGGATAGAGGCCTGGTGCATGGGTGAGAGTTGACTGGTTTGTCCTGAAGGGTGTCCTGAATCAGGGTGGGGTCCTGCTGGGGTTCCTGGCCAGCCTGGGTGAGGGGCTGAGGGCTGTTTTCAGACTGGCCACATCCCCTTTAGGGCAAGGGTCCCTGCTGGGGTGCCTGGTCAGCCTGGGTGAGAGGCTAAGGGTCATTTTCAGGCTGGCCAAGCCCCCCCATCAGGGACCCTCACCCTGAGGGTGGGGCCATCCTGGGTGAGGGGCTGATGGCTGTTTGCAGGCTGGCCACAGCCCCCAGCACCCAAGCTCCCAGCGAGGCTAGCTGGAAGCAGGTTCCTGGGGTTTATTTATCTTCTATAATTGAAGCTTTATTGCCTTGAGCAGAGGCCACAGCCAGCCTAGGCAGGCAGCTTCCTCCAATACTGGGGCAATGAAGCCTTCTGTTCTAGCTCTGTGGCTGCTGGCCACCATCTTGGTTGGGTTAATTTGCATATAATTGCTCTGATTGACTGGTGGGCATGGTTTGGGATATAGCAGATGACACAATTTGCATATTACTTTTTTATTAGATTAGATGATAATGCCAGTTTATTGTTTCTTTAATTATTACAGTTTTTTATAGTTGCTTTGTTACTAAAAAGGTTCAGTTTTTCAGTTTTTACATGTGTATTGACAATTTGTATTTCATGCTTATTGTGCAATTCTCTTTAGTTCCTTTGCCCATTTTTATAGGAACAGTCAACATTTCCTTCTCAATATGTCTCATTATATTTTAAGAGTGTTAGCATGATGTTTGGTTTTCTAGTTCTTTGTTGGAGATACTAAAATCAGAATAATTACAAAGCAGAATAGAAGGCAACATTAAACCATATAATTCTTAACAAATACTAGCTTTTTTGTAACTTTTAAAATAATCTCTAAATTCCTAAGTACAAACCAAATTTAGACTTACAAAACTCATTTCTATTAGTCCTTACATCCTGCAGATAAAGCCTTCTATTCATAAACATTATCTTGTTAGGGAAATATAAAACTTCTGAGGCACCCAGGGAAAATTGGGAGAAGAAGAGCTTAAAACTGTAAGAATTTAAAGTTGTCACATTTTTAAACAATAGGCTGTTCTTGCAGGTATTAAGCTTGAGTGAGTTCTCACTGATTAAACTTTAGAACCTCTTAAAAAATTTAATGAACCAAAACAGCTGTTCTAATATTAAACACCCTCTTGGTAAATCCTGAAGAGGTTTAGTATTGAACCAGAACAACCTTTTTTTTTTTCTAAACCCAGACAACCATTTACTGTAATACATATTAAAAGGTTTTTGAAACATTTGGCAAAATACGATGTTTTCTTCTTCCTCCAGGTTCTAAAAGCAAAACCAAAAAAAAAATTTAACCTATAAAAAGAACACTTAACTTTTTTTTTTCAAAACACTTAGTAATTGAGTTACTACTCCTGAAAGACTTCTTTCTGTTAATGGATTTTTTTTTTGTAGCCTTTAGCTCAAAGCTTTTAGTGAGAGTTACATATGCCTTCTTTCTCTGTCATCAGTACACCTGTGTTTATGGTTTATTATCCCATGGAGTTCTCTTGGACTTGGAAGAAGTATAGTCTTTGTATTCCTAGAGCCAGCACAGGGCTTGGTCCTGTTTAGATGCTAAGTAATATTTTATTGAACTGACACATATAAGATCCAAAGCATTAATTTACCTTATTCCTATAAATTATGGGCAGAAAAGAACAATTTCAACATGTTTAGGCAATACTTTCCAAACTGAGATTCCATGGAATAGGGTAGCTGGTGGTTTGTGTAGGTCTCCACATACTCATAGATGCGTAATGCACCAATGTACCTCTGATGCTTCTGAAGACATACTGCAGCAAAGGAAAAGGGACGGTTTCATACCACCTCTCGGCTTCTAAAAAGAGATAGTAAATTGGCTGCTTGGTTTATTTTACAAGTGTACAAGTTGCAAGAAGATATTGCCTTATGAGAGAGGAACAGAGAGCTACAAGTTGACAGTCAATACAGCAAAGTGTAGGCTAAGAAGCACAATGACCTCATGAAACTAATAAAAATGAACAACACGTGGAACTCCAAATTCAAGAACAAAATTTCAGCTTGTAATAGGTTGCAATAAGTGGTAAAATTGACTTGCAGAAAATAAAATCAGTAATATAACAAATAAACGTTAGAAACTCAGAATACAAGGTAATGCAAACATAGCAATAAAATGTAAGACCATATGAAAAACATGTTGAGCAGAATTCAACCTATGAATTAAATGTGCTACTCTTGGAATGTGATAAGATTAATAGCAAAAGCTAAACCAAAATATAACTTAAGTACTTCTGGGGAAAAAATAAATAAAAAACTGTAAACACATTATGTGAAAACTAAAACACACAGATGTAGCCTGGGTTCACTTTTACCTCTGTATTTTGGAAGGGTCCAAACATACACAAAAATAAAGGGAACGCTATAATGAACCTCCATATATCTATTCCCCAGCTTCAGCTTGTGTTAGCTTTTCTTTCACTGAATTCCTTCTTTTTTCTACTGGGGGGGAAATTCCATATTTTGTGTCCTATTGCCTATAAATACTCAGAACACAATAATAAGAACATATTTTTCATAAGCACAATAATATCATACAACTAACAATGTTGATAGCAAATTCAATTTCCCTTTTACCAGATCATAAACATGCAGAAAAGTTAGACAACCAACATATGATTGCAGTTAAAATAGCTTACATTTGAAAGAAAAAAATAAACTAAAGAAAACAGAAAACACCTTGTATACCCATTCTTAAGGCCCATCTTAGAATATTGGAAGGAGCTATAGAAGTGAGGGTCCCTGAAGCCTAAGCTTCTTTGGCTTCAGGGTAAAGTCACCTTGTAAGTTCATGGTAAAGCTGTAACTTACATGTCATTATATAGCACCCTGCTAAGAGGTGGCAGGATTCTACAGGCTATATGATTGCCTAACACACCAAGGAGACTGGACTCTAGGCAGAGAACAGAAAATGTTTCTCTTGTTGCTGCTTTTTCTTCAATATCTAGGATGGTGCTTGATATGTAAGTGATACCTGATAAATATAAAATGAATGAACAATGGCAATAGAATCCCACCCTCACCCCACCCCCCTGCCCCGACTCAAAGAATTTCATGCCTCAAATATATTACACCTATGCAACAGTGTTGGGAGGAACAGAGGGCTTCTCAGCAGTCACCAGTATGGACCAAGTCCAAAAAAAAGTCGGGGTGGGGGCGCTGCTCCAGCTCTTCACAGCATAGGACCCAGAGACCTCAGTATAACCCCTTATCTGACCGGCAAGGCATGATGAGGGTTTAAATTCTAATTATTTTGATTACGTGGAAATAAATAGCATTTTTCTTACAAAATTGAGGATGCATACTAAGATTCATAACTACTGTATTTATATTGAGTGCTTAAATTATGTTAGGCATTGCCCCATACGTAATCCAATTTAATGTTGTAATGACCTTCTGTGTCTGTAGTGCGCATGACTCAGAGGCCCAGGTTTTGGTCTCAGACAGACGTAACTTCAAATTTTGGCTCTTCCATTTATTAATGCATGACCTAAGGGAAGACTCATAATAGCTATAATAATCAGTTTCTAGTTCATAAAATATGAATATTGGTACCATCTGTATCATTGCCTTGTTGCTGTGAAGATGAAATAAGATAGCACAGAGTAAATTTTGATATACATTAGCTAAGGTTCTATATGCATATTTATGAGAGAGAGAGAGAGAGAGAGAGAGAGAGAGAAAGAGAGAGAGAGCATAGAGAAGAAATGTGCCAAGAATATAGAGCCAGTAAATACAGGGGGGAAGGGAAAAAAATTAAACACAGGGTTTTTCTTTGCCCTATACCTAGTTCTCTACCAAAGCCATTAAAAATAACTTCGTTTTACCATTGCCATCTTAAGACATCTAAACACTGCCAGTATTTGAAATGTCTAATTCTCTGAATTTTTTTAGGGTCCTATTATTTTACAATTTTTATAAATATAACCACTGAGGTAAAATTTGTTAAAGAACAAATTTTCAAAGTCATACCTCTTTCTCCCTTCCTTCATCCAAATGTTGAGTACTTCCTCTTCCTAATTTCTCTTTCTAATTGCTTGGAAAGTATATTTCTTTTGCATGATCGGTATATACCTTCATACTTCATCTTTCCATGAAGCAATTACCTCATTGACTCTGACTCACCTTACTCTTCTCAAATCAAATTTCAGAAAGGATTACATTGAAATTATCTCTTCTGAACATTTTATTTCATCACATAAGTACTTGGCATTTCTCAATAGATTAGGTACAAGTTTTAATGTATCTTCATTAAAGAGATGTCTTCAAGTTAGCTACACTTTCAGAAACACCCTACAATCTCTAGCAAGCCTCATAGTTTATCTGGTGAGACAGTTGGCTGAAAGGAGCGAAATCGTCGCCTCCTCTCCGCGAACCCCACCAGGGCCTCAGGGCCACGGGCTGGGACCGGGACTCCTTTCCCAGGGGGGCCGAGGGCCTGCTCCTTCCCCCTTTCCCCCCCCCAAAAAAAAGAAAGAAAATCATCATATCCACTAAAGCATTTAATAGCAAGTAGTTGTTGCTATGAACCAAATTCAAGTGTTCTCAAGAGTTCTCAAGAATTCAAAGTATCTTCCGATGTGCATCTCTGTCTGACCTATCTTATTGCCCATTACAAGCCTCTCCCAATGCATAACAGTCCACTTGAGATCCTATCAGGCAATTTGGAATCAGAGGCCCCACCCCAAAGTAAAATATCAGTATTTGGATAAGTGGAACCCATGATCCTAGGAATATTTTTCCATATAAATTATTCAGTTCCATTCTAAGCCACATTGGTTTTCATTATAACCATGCTGTGTCCCTTCCCGCTCTTTTACTTTTCTGCATGCATCTTGGGTCTGTTTGATATTTTTCTTGTTTATTTTCTGCTTCCCTCTCCACCAAAAATTAAGCGGAAATGAAAAAGCAGGAAATATGTTTTGTTGTTGTTGTTACTTTTTTGCTCCACCCCTAAGACAGTGCCTGATATTTAGACAGTGCTTAATACATGTTAAATGAGTGAACAAGTAGGTGTAGGTCCTCCGACTTTTCCTATATCCCCGTGACTGAGGTTAGCTGTTGGTATAAATTATTAATAGTCAGACATCATGACTCCATTGGTAGCAATAGATATTCAAAATAAGTTGTTTTGCTAACCAATAAACCTGTAGTTAAAAGACATTAGAATTTTTTAAAGTTTATTGGGACATTTATTAACTTGACTCAGGCAGTGCTAAACCAGAGTCTCTTGAGGTTCTGTTTTAATGAATGAGTCCCATGTGTAGCTCAGTGATTTCAGTCTAAATTTCAAACAAGTGTCTGCCTGGCTACAGGACTAAAAAGTTGGATCTAAAGTGTTTACAGTCACATTGAAATATATTTTCTGTTAATATGACACAGTCACATACAGAAAAGTACAGAGGCAGCTTGAGTTTATGACTTTCAAGCAAAATGTGAAATGTTACATTTCAAGAAATACCAGGTTTCCCAGGGGTGGGCACCTTGAAGACAGTAGTTACTTGACCTTCTCACTTTCCTTGGTGTATTCTGTGACTTTCCTACACGCTGTAGTACCCCTGAGTAAACAGCATGGATTTTATTGGGTGGAGGAGAAAGCCCTAGTCGTGAGAAATTATATACTACTAGAGGACCAGTGCATGAAATTCATGCATGGGGATGGGGGATGAGAAGGGTGAGGAAGCTGGGGCGGGGGGAGTCCCTCAGGCTGGTCTGCACTCTCTCGCAATCTGGAATCCCTCTCACAATCCGGGGCTGCTGGCTCCTAACCGCTCACCTGTCTGCCTGCCTGCCTGATAGCCCCTAACCACTCACCTGCCTGCCTCATCACCCCTAACTACTCACTTGTCTGCCTGATTACCTTTAACCACTTCTACCTTGGCCCCCACCACCGCAGCTTCATCCAGAAGGACATCCAGAATGAGTCTGGAAGGTCATTAGACTGTCCGGTCTAATTAGCATATTATACTTTTATTATTATAGATAAGCATAGTCAAGCATGATGTTTTTTGGATGACTAGCAATTGAAATTCTTAATCATTTAATTGAAGAGGTCACTTAAGAGAAACTCGTGAACAGAGTTCACACTGATATTGTCTTGAAGGTTTCAATTCATTTTCTGTAATAGAAAAAAAGCAAACTGTTATTTATCATCATGAACATAAAAGAAACCCTCATTGTATTGCAAAATGTCAATAACTGTGAGATAGTTTTTTGGTGTGAGATGCTATGACATTTTCAACCTGGCAATTTGCAACAAAGCATACTTCAAGTGCCTGTGCAAGAGTGTTTTCCAAGTGTGTGACAGAATGACTAAATTTGTTGGAAATATCTCTATAGTGTTATCAAATACTAGAGGCCTGGGGCACAAAATTCGTGCACTGGAGGGGGTGTCCCTTAGCCCAACCTGTACCCTCTCCAATCTGGGATCCCTCTCACAATCCAGGACTACTGGATCCCAACTGCTCTCTGGCCTGCCTGCCTGATTGCTACTAATAGCTTTTGCTTATCAGTCTGATCACCCCCTGCCAGCCCAATCGACACCTAACTGCTCCCCTGATGGCCTGAATGTCCCTAACTTCCCTCCCCTGTCAGCCCAACCACCCCTAACTGCCCTCACCTGCTAGCCTGATCACTCACAATTGCCCTCCCCTGCCAGCCATCTTGTGATGTCTATCTTGCGATCACATGGGGGAGGCCATATTGTGCAAAGTCATGATGGTCAATTTGCATACTACCTTCTTTATTATATAGAATATTTATGGCTGTCCCTGCAAGCCAGGCTTTAGCGCATCCAGACATCTTGACTCAGCTTCCCAAAAAACTCAGACATATCTTGGTTCTGAAAACTCCATATTTGCACAGTACATATATAAAATGGGAGAAAATAAGTCTCTGCTTTAAAAATTATATATAAAATATACATTATAGGCCCCTGGCCAGGTAGCTCAGTTGGTTAGAACATTGGATACACCAAGATTTTAGGTTTTAATCCCCAGTTAGGGTACATACAAGAATCAACCAATGAATGCATAAATAAGTGGAACAACAAATCAATGTTTCTCTCTCTCCTTCTCTCTCTCTCCCCTCATTTCTCTCCCTCTAAAATTAGTTAAAAATTAAAATATACATTATATTATTTATAACATGTTTATACATTACATAGTACCTGTATGTATATATACAGTGCCAAGCACCAAATTCTATTTTTGGCCTAAATTATTACTGAGAGAACCTCCTACCTGGTTTCCAGTTATATTGCTCTCAAATTTATTAAGTTGGCTGCCAAAATTTGTTTTCAAAAACGAGAATATGACTGTTCCACAGTATCTACTCAAAACCCTTCAACAGTCCCCTTTGACTCCAGGATAAAAGTCAAGTTCCTAGCAGGGCCTAAGCCTTCATTATGCATCCCTTGCCTTTTGTTTCAGCTGCACCTCTCACTAATCCTTACCTTCCACTGTGTGCTCCAACAATTTCAAACTCCTACCAGGTAAGAAACTTGATGATGATACATCCTATCTAATAAAAGGCTAATATGCAAAGCGACCGAACAGCAGAATGACTATTGGAGCCCCTTACACGTCCAGCGTGGTTCAGGGTTTCTGTTCAGGGTTCAAGCTCTGAAGGAGGCTGCACACAAAATGAAGAGAGAGAGAGACTAGAAGAGAATCAATTTGGAAACTGGGGGACCAGGCATGGCATCTTTCCTCTACCAGGGTAGATTGCCCACTGATGCCTGAGTCTTACCAGCCTTTTATTGAGTCTCTGAGAAAACAACAATATCCTTAGGCAGGAAATTCCAAGGAAGAATTTTACATGTAATTCACAGGTGGAGATTTGCTGTAATTAACAATGTTTCAACTTAAACAATGGGTGCATAGCTCTGACCTTTCAGAGCAACCAAAGTAGGTTAAAAACAATCAGTTTCCAGCATCAAAATAATCAGTTTCCAGCAAATGACCAGTTGCTATGATGCACACTGACCACTAGGGGGCGACACTCACTACAGGAGCTGCCCCCTGGTGGTCAGTGTGCTTCCACAGGGGAGTGGGGAGTGGGCCTAAGCCAACAGGCAGACATTCTCCAAGGGGTCATGGGTTGCGAGAGGGTGCAGGCTGGGTTGAGGGGACTCCACCCCCCAGTGCACGAATGTCATGCTCTAGGCCTCTAGTATAAAATAATTAGCCCTGTCATAACGCTGAGCAGCAGAACCAGGACAAGATCCCAGGTTTTCTCAATGTAAAACTATGGTCATTTGCAACAAAGCACCTTCCAATGCCCAGGAATGAGTGATTCTCAACCGGGTGGCAATAACACTAAATATATCAGAAATAAACTACAGTGTTTCCAAAACTCACATCACTATCCCTGTGGCTATTTTGAGTCCTCCCAGATACCCTGTTCCAGCCATCTGAGGAACTGTTATACCTCTACTTTGAAAACTCCTTATCTGCATAGTACATATATATTTGTGGAAGAAAAAGAATGTAAGTGAAAACCAATAGTCTCTTGAGGCTCTTTATTGATGAATGCATTTAAGTAAAAAAAAAAAAAATCCCATGTGTAGTTTATTTCAATCTAAAAATCAGACAAGTTCCTGCTTGGCTATAAGGGGAAAAATTTTGGTCTAAAATGTTATTTACATGAGGGACTAATATTAATTTAGGAAAATCTCAGAAAATAGAAATCTTGTCCTGGGAAATCTCATCCTGAGAAAAGAACAAGTTCAAACAATGTTGGAGTTCAAGGAGAAGACAGTTTGACACATCTGCTGACCTCAAGATCCAACCTTAGAAGAGAAGGAAACATAGGATTTAGGGTTTCTTTTATGTTATTTATCTTAAACCACTAGGGCATGAATAGAACCAGAAACTCAGAGCGGAAGCTCTGTCCATAAATAAAAGATACATTAGAAGTGAGAAACCTTCCTTGCTGGCTGTGTTTCAGGGACATGAGTGTAGTGAACATGATGTAGGATAATAAGGCTCTCCTGCAGTTGACAAGAACTCCCAAGTCACTTTACAGAGAAAGTTTTAAAATTCAAGTGCAAACAGAAAGTCAGAAAAACATTAAATGCTCTTTTGATATATGGTCACTAAAAATGATTAAAAGAGTTTTTAACTGTCACTTAAAAGGAATCGTTACATTTAATGGAGAATATGTTTGTGAAACACCTAATCTGTGGTATACCAGTTAAATAAATATAGGAATAATAAGAAAAGACCTTAAATACTCTCCACTTCAGGTCTTTTGATACTCAGCTCTGTGTGGTAATCATTCTGACATAAAAATTCGTGAAGTTCTTGAGAAACATGTAGCCTGTGAAAAACAATTGTAAAATGACAATCTTCTAACTTAATTACAAGACTGTGCCTCTTTTGGACTCTATTACTGTCATCAAATATTTACCTTTTTGTTTCTCAGGGTGTGCTTTTGCTTTTTCTCAACCTATTAATAGATCTATTTGATAATTTATAACAAAAAAGTGTTTTAAATCATAAATTGGTAAAAAATAGAAAACTCAATGGATTAGAACTATAATATACACTAAATCACCAAATTAAGAATTAGAGACCATGGAAAAATTGATCAAATGAATAGTCATCATTCTTATTCTGTAAGATAAAGCATCACCCACCTATCAGGGGGAAAAAAAATCCAGTGAAAGAAAGTATAAAAACTATGAGTCATGTGATTATGTGGTAGGGATTGAAAGTTGATGGAATTTAGGAAAGGTTATAAAGAAATGTTTACTTTAATGTTTTAATATAGGGCTATCTTAAGATTTCTAGGCCTCCAAAGTTTTTTGCTCAAAAGACATACGACAGGATTATATCCCATTAGTGGTAATGTTGTGGGCTTGTTGCCTTTTCTTTTTCTTTTTTCTCAGTGGAACACAAGGTGTCATTTTCTCTCTTCCAGCACACTCCAGAACTGAAATAAAGATGAAAAGCTCATGGGTTTACCTACAGGCTATTTTCACTCCCGCACAGAAAGTATATGAAGCTGGGCCTGACAGAAAGCAGAGTGGATGACCAGGTCTACCACTTGACTCTGCTCAGTGGGAATATTTTTCACAACGGTGTCTCAAGGTCTCCCATGAATGCGGCTGTATTGCAGCCACTGCCCATTTTTGGCTAACACCCACAAATCAAGCACACCTATCTGTAAGCCAAATTCAAGCTTTTTCTTCCTTCCTCTGTGTTATCATAAATGTAAGCTGATGGAAGGACAAACTGTGTTGGGCCCAGGCTAATTGCTCCTTTAACTTACTTGTATCCTCTGTCCCTGCTTGGTCTTGAACACAGGTACCATCTTCATCTTACAATGGACCCACCTGACTTTACTGACCTAGTAGGTCTAACAGAATTCAACTCATAATGTAGAGCTCTGGATGCACAGTCACTCCATCTCTACAGGTCGTGCAATACTGGGAATACTCAGAGAGCCAGGAGTCCTACTGTCAACCTACCTTTGGCAGGACTCCATTTATTACCTGGTTCCTGGAGGCAGCTATTCTGATAAGATCCATGACAATTCTTGAGATTCCAGGTATCAATATCAACACTGAGCCTGCATCCAATAATCTTCAAAATGTCTGGATATTACTCTATTCCTGAGACAGTCTCTTGAATAAATGATTATAGGAGTCATTGAGGAATACATAACAGTCTATCCCTGCATGGTGTGGCATGGTACTTCTTCCTGGGAGTATGACTATCTCTTCTGTCAAAGGTTCTAGGTCAAAAAACTGACTCAAATTGAGAATCTTGGCAAAAGATTATGACTTCCACTTAAAGTGACCCACCTGCAGCCCCTTGAATATGCCTACGTGCCTTCTTTTATTTGTATACTAGTGTCTTGGTGCTCGAAATTCGTGCATGGGTTGGGTCTCAAGCCTGGCCAGCGATCAGGGCTGATCTATGGGGTGAATGGCAAGGTGATCAGGGGGCTTCCACTGGCACCCACCTTGGCTGGCCTGGTGCCACTCGTTTGCCAGCCGCCCCCTTCCTGCTGCCTCTGAAGCTGGTTGCCTCCCTCCACAGGGTGACCAGTGGGGCGATCGGGCTGGGGGTTGCTCCTGCATTGAGTGTCTGTCACTGATGGTTAGTGTGCATCATAGCAACCAGTCGTACTGCTGGTCGTTCTGCCATTTGGTCAATTAGCATATTAGGCTTTTATTATATAGGATATTAAGCCATGCTCTTGATGGCTGCTGATCTATAGTGCCACTAGGGTTACTATTCTATCCATCATCTCCAAGCATCCTCAGTTGCTTCTCTGAACTTGTTGCTCATTACGGTAATTGTGTCTCCCTGCTGCAGCTTTGGGACTTCATCCTCCTTATTATTATTAATATGCCAAGCTTGTAACCATCAACCAGGGATGATGGTGGCCATTTCTCCAGTGCATACCTGAAGACCTCAGTGAATGGTGTGCTTCTTGAAGTTTTCCATTAAGCCTCTGCTGAATCTTCTGGCCTCACACACTACATCTGTCCAGTATATCCACATTCATGGGCCTTTTAATCCCTTCCTGAACTGTTGGCCTCTCATGCCTCCAACTGGCTTCCTGAGAGACAATAACTTTCTTGATATAAAAAATAATCATAGGGAATTTTTTTATTATAAAAAAAGGGATTTTCATGTGCCGTAACTTAACTATCTAATTGCTGTGCTGTTATATATACTAGTATTGCAAAACATGGATTGTGTAAGTTAGATGTAAATAGCACTATGAAATTTTTTTAAGTTCTGCAATGTCTCATTTTGCTATTCATTATACCCTTTTGTTTTATATTTTATTAGTGTTTGTATCTTATAAGTAAGTGTGGTGGTCCAGTTAGGCAATTTTTGAAGACAGGATGTGAGATGAAAGAGGAAGATTCTAGAATTAGGCCTATAAATGATTCCTATATGGTTAGTGAGGAAGAATTACAATCTTCTTAGTTATTTTACTGCACTACGACATAAATGGAGACCAAACAAGAAGCTCTTTCATAACAATGGGAGCTATTTTTGCATAGATTTTACATGGGCTGGTATGATCCAAGTAGTCTTGATCCATTGCGTGTTTTCTTTGAAGGCAAATTAAAATGCTGCAGTGCCTCCAGAAATCTTAGAAAGACATGTAACTACAAACCACATCCATTTGACAAGGAAAAGTGCTCATTATTTTAAACATCTATTGGAATTTCAAAACAGGGTAAAATTGTTGTCAAGAAAAGGTCACATTCAGTAAAAAGTCTCAAAATCAAGTTACTAAGCAACAAAACATATCACCTAGAAGAAAGGAAGTTACACAGTTGGTTAGAAACTTTTAAAAAAATGCCAGCTTATAGTGAGTAAAATAACATTCAGTGGGAGAAATTGAAAAGGTTCCACTCTCGAAAAAATATGTCAATACAGTGATGACATGTCCCAAGATATTGAGTACGTTTTGTGTAATGACCTGAAAAACAAGAGCTTTTCTATCCAGATTAATGAATAAATGGATTTCACCAATAAATGTCATGCTATAGCATTTGTAAGATTTGTAGATGGTGGAGAAATTCAAGAAACATTTTACTGCTGCAATAAGTTGCATAAAGCAGAGGTCAAGATATGTTTAATGTTTTGTTTTCATACTTGGAAAAAAATAATGTTCTCATATCTTGGAGAAATTACACTAGCTTCTGTCCTGGTGATGCCCATCAACAGTTGGCTCCTGGGAGGGTTTTTCTTTCTAAGCCTAATGCACTGATATTTTTTTTTTTTTTCGGAGCAGTGAAGATGAAATAAATGGCATTCTGGTTGATGCTACTGAAGTGATTAGCTTTTTAAGCGATGACCATATTACTTGAAAATATTTTAAGAACTGTAAAAACCTTGGAAAGGAGCATATAAAATTTCTTCTACATGCAGAAAGCTGGTGTCTTACCAAAAAAGACTTCTCAATACAGTGTTTGAACTAAAATATTTATTATAGGAGTGCTAGTACTTTCAAAAAATAGTAGATTGATTTTGCTGATTGCTGGAAGGAAGAATCCTACAGAAAGTAGTCTACTTAAGAGAGACTTTTTTTCACTTAAACTAGTTGAACACAATTGAAATATTCTTGGACTTAAAAAGAAAATGCATTTGGGGGGAAAAGTCATATTGGAAAAGAAAATCTTGTAAAGTTTCCACTGCTGCTTGGGTTTGAGAGTATAGGAATTGAATCAAGTTCTATTGAAACCACCTAGGAGAACTTCAGGGGGAAAATAAACAGTATTTTTTTTCTCCCTTTAACACATATGTATGACTGGGTATGACTCTTGTTCTGAACCTTCTTAGTCTGAGAAGTTGATTTTGAGAGAAGAAAAGAACTTTGTGAGCTATAGACTGATCCAATATTTAAGATACTTACTCTTTTGCCCTACCACTGTAGCTCAGGGGTTGAACTTTAGCCTATGACCCAGCAGGCCACATTTAGATTCCCAGTCAGGGCAAATGCCTGGGTTGTGGACTTGATTCCCAGCAGCCGGTGTGCTGTGGAGGCAGCCGATCAGTGATTGTCTCTCCTTTTTGATGTTTCTATCTCTCTCTCTCTCCCTTCCTCTCTGAAGTCAATAAAAATATATCTAATCTAATAAAAGCATAATATTGAAATTGGCCATCCCTTTGGGATGCCTAAGCCATGCCTACCAGCCAATCAGAGCAACTGTATGCAAATTAACCCAGCCAAGATGGAGGCCGCCACTTACAGAGGTGAGTAAACAGGCAGTGTCAGTTGCAGCAGGAGTGAAACTGTGTGCGGGCCGCCTGGGTGTCTCCTGACTCCAGGCAAGAACATATTTGCAACATTGTCTCAATCATGAAAGCCTCAGAAGCTGAAGCAAACAGCAGGCCAGCCAACTACTAAGCGTAACATTGTTTCATTATAGAAGCCACGATGTGAAGCAGAGAGGAGGTTTCGTTAACTGTCTAGGCCTCGGTTTAAAGGAACAGTGTATCAATTATAGAAGATAAACCCCAAAAACCTGCTTCCAGCCAGCCTTGCTGCGACATTGGGTGAATGGGAGCTGTGGGCAGCCTGAAAGCCAGAAAACAGCCTTCAGGCCCGCACCCAAGCTGGCTACACCCCAATGGTGTGAGTGACCCCACTGGGGGGCTTGGCCAGCCTGCAAACAGCCATCAGCCCCTCACCCAGGCTGGCCAGGTACCCCAGTAAAGACCCAAAACTGAAGGCATTGTGGGCAGCCTAAAAGCCTGAAAGCATCCCTCAGCCCATCACCCAGGCTGGCCACACCCCCATGGGGTGAGGGATCCCACTGGGGGGCTTGGCCAGCCTGCAAACAGCCATCAGCCCTTCACACAGGCTGGCCAGGTACCCCAGTAGGGACCCAAAACCTGAAGGGACTGTGGGCAGCCTGAAAGCCTGAAAATGGACCTCAGGCCCACACCCAGATTGGCCACACCCCAATGAGTGAGGGTCCACACTGGGGGGCTTGGCCAGCCTGCAAACAGCCATCAACCCCTCACCCAGGCTGACCACGCATGCCAGCAGGTGGACATCCCCAGAGGGGTCCCAGACTGAGAGAGGGCACAGGTTGGGCTGAGGGACCTCCCAAGTGCAAAAATTTTTGTGCACCATGCCCCTAGTATATTATATATATAGAAGCCATGGAGCTGAAGCAAACAGGAGGCTTCCATTCCCTGCCTAGGCCTCAGCTCAAAGCAACAAAGTTTCAATTATAGAAGATAAATAAACCCCAGAAACCTGATTCCAGCCAGCCTTGCTGGGACATTGGGTCAATGGGAGCTGTGGGCAGCCTGAAAATGGCCCTCAGGACCTCACCCAGGCTGGCCACACCCTCATGGGGTGAGGGTCCCCACTGGGGGGGCAGGCTTGTCCAGCCTGGAAACAGCCATCAGCCCCTCACCAGGCACGCCAGCAGGTAGACATCCCCCAAGGGATCCCAGACTGCGAGAGGGCACAGGCCAGGCTGAGAAACACCCCCCCCCCCCCCCGAGTGCACAAATTTTTGTGCACTGGGCCCCTAGTGTATAATAAATAGAGCTCAGATTAAAATTGACACAATCATATGTTTAAATAAATGATCAAAGTTATACATAAAATTGTGTTTTAGGATATCTAGTTTTTTATCAAAATACCTTGCTTTATCGTTTTAGTAATTTCACTATGTGATCTTTATTTAGATTAAATTTATCAAGTTGACCTTTAGAAAAGAAGCAGTTATTTAACACAGGCAGACTGCAGCCCATAGTTATCATAAAGTTTTATTGCAACACAGCCATGTCCATTCCTTTATGTATTTTCCTTGCTGCTTTTGCTTTACCTCAGCAGAATTGAATAGTTAAACAGAAACCATATTCCTTGAAAAGCATTAAATATTTACTATGTGACCTTATACAGTAAGATGTTATTAGTCATTATTTAACAGAAGTTTATAATATTTACCTTTTGAGTTTTAAAATAATTGAAAAGAAAAAGGTAATCTAGGCTTAACAACTTGATTAGGTGTTTGTTTGTTTTTCCCTGAGAAGTTTGGCTGTAAAGTAATCTTTATTTTTTTTATTTAATTACATAAAATAATACAAAGATTAGTACAAATATCTCTTTTTTTCCCCTGCCCTTCCCCCAGCCTCCCCTACCCCCCAGTGATTTGTGTCCTTTGGTTATGCTTAAATGCATGCATAAGAGTCCTTTGGTTGATCTATTACCCCCCCAATCTCTCCTCCGTTGTAAAGTAATCTTTAGTTTAAATAGAGAAAAATCTGATTATCAGCTTGTTTAACATAAATTTGTGTAAAGATTTATAGGCTACTTGGATAACATTTTTAAAAATCAAGTAAGAAATTTAAGAAAAGGAAGAACTGAGCTGTCCTTTATAACACTGCTGTCTTAGAGTTTATTTTCTCTGTGGGGAAGTGGAACTACACCCCCCCCTCTCAAAAAAAAGAAATAAGCTAATAATTTGGAACCAAATTATGAGATCCATAGAAAAATATTACTCTCTACACAAAAAAAAATCATTGGTAATTACTGTAGGATTATATCTACTTACCGATAATCTTAAAATACTCTGGACTATTACTATAATAATTTTCATTCAGGGGTTCTCTGAGATCCCACAATTATTTCAATATTTCATCTAGAGTAAAGGGATTGAGAAAGGCTACTCTACAGGTTGTGGAAGTAAAACAGAAAGGAACCGAAGAGCGATCTCTCCATTAGTGGGACTTACCCCTACCCCCAGAAATCACCACTGATGGATAGCTTGTCTCTCACATGTCCTAGAAATACATTAACTTCTTTGTTTCTAAGAGTAGATTATGGACACAGGAGATAGACACATGTGGAGATGGAACTCACCATCCAACATAATAAATCAGACAAAAGTGGTAGAGAATATCCCTAGGAGAAGTACTTAGAAGAGGAATACATCTCTCCCATCACCAAGAAGAAGGAGCACTCCTCTGATGAGGAGAGGGAATGGGGCAGATTATGACTCATAAGTGAGCAGAGGCCCAGTGCTGATTCCTAACTCTTACCTCCCTGAATGCAAGCATGGGATGAACCACAGGGGCAAGGTTCAGAGACAGAGCTGAGAAGATGTAGCAAGAGAGAATGAGGTGCCAGGGGTCCAGAGCTTTCTTCCCTTGCCATAGTTTCTTACTGAGTACTGGCCATAGGTGGGTTCATTTGTAAAGGAGAGCGGAACAGATTATATTTTATCTTCATCTTCTTAGCAGAGGAAACCAGAGATTCCACACAGCAACTGGCCTAACTATTCGTTATGGCTGATCCCAGCCAATCATTGACCATTGAATACAAATTACAGCTGTATTTAAACATTCATTTGTGTCAAAAGTATTTACTCGGCAGAGGCAATTCATTTGCTTTACAGACTAACTTTATCTCTAAGAATATTTGCTTACTCTCTTTTGTTTGGGACTCAACAGCTTCTTTAAGAAAAAGAGGAACAGGAGAGAGAGAAAAAGAGAGAGAGTGAGAAAGAGAGAGAGAGAGCTGGTAAATTGCTAAATTTTGGAAACAGATTTTATTGATCCCAAGAAGAAGGGAAGGCATGTAATTTGTAAAGTACCCACAGGACCCTAAAATATGATTAGTAAAACACATTGGAAACATTTTCAAACCTTTTCTTAATTGTAGCAGATGCTTGAGCAATAAATTTCTATTTCCAGCTAAAGATTGTTCTGCAAAATATATTTGTCTTGAGCACAGGCTGTCCAAAACAGTGTTTCATTGCTCAAAGAAGATTATGTTGGTATTAGTGAACTGTTAGAATTGCTCCCACTAGCTACCTAGGTGGAACTATTATTATTGAAATTAAAAACCTTAGTATAATGAAATTTCAGACCTAAACAAACAAGAATTCTATATTCTTCTCATTTTACACATAAGAAAACAAAAACATAAAACCCAAACAAAGGTTAAGTGATATTGCTCAAACCACCTAGCTATCCTATTGATGAAACATCTGGCTTTTAGACAAGTGCTATTGTACTCACCATTCCATATGTGATGCCCCCAGCAATACTGAATTTCAGAGATTAAACACTAACTTGTCCAAACTCACACAGCTACTCCAAGACCTTCTCACTTCAAAATCTATGATTTCTGTACTAGGTTCCATCTAATGACTTACAAAAAATCCCCAGGAAAGCATGGGGCAGAGAAAAGAATATTGATTTTGGAATTAAGCAGACCTAGCCTAAATTCTAATCTTAATACTGTCACTTGATAGTTGTATTCTCTTTAGCAATATACAAATCTCACTAAGTATCAGAATATCAGTTAGTCATCCATAAAATTAGACATTGACACCAACATCTTAAAGTTGAGATGTGTTTTAAATGAGAATACAGTTGATCCTTGAACAATGCAGGGCTTAGGAGTACTGACCCTCATGCAATTAAAAAGCGGAATATAACTTTTTGAAAGAAATGTATTTTATTGATTTTTTGCAGAGAGAAGGGGAGAGAGATAGAGAGTTAGAAACATTGATGAGAGAGAAACATCGATCAGCTGCCTCCTGCACACTCCCCACTGGGGATGTGCCCACAACCAATTACAGGCCCTTGACCAGAATCGAACCTGGGACCTTTCAGTCCGCAGGCCGACGCTCTATCCACTGAGCCAAACCGGTCAGGGAGGAATATAACTTTTGACTCCCTCAAAATGTAAGTCTTCCCTCAGTGCTCATGGAGGATAAGATCCAGGACCCCCTGCAGATACCAGAATTTACAGATGCTCAAGTTCCCTGTATAAAATAGCCTAGAACCATGCATACAGTTGGCCCTCCACATCTTCAGAGTGAAAACAGTACATTTATTGAAGAAAAAAAATCTGGGTGTAAGTGAACCCGTATAGTTCAAGCTCATGTTGTTTGAGGATCAACTGTTTGTGTAAAATACCCAGCCTCACATAACAAATACTCAATAGATTCTAGTTGGTTTTATATTCCTCTCTGTCAGAATGTTCTGATTACTTAGGATATATGTTGCCAGCATCACATTAATTTTCAGTAGAGAGAAGAAATTCTTCTGCTTTGTGCAAACCACATTATCTGTGCGCTTAAATCTTCAGGTCAGTGGTAGGGACTGGAATAAGAGGAGGGAATAGCACAAACAGGAAAGTAACAAGAGTAAATCCAAAATATTTGTATTCTTCCCACAAATGAATTAAAACATCAAAAAATATGTGGGCTTTGAATTCTAATGCCCTCTATTTCAGCCCCTGTCATTAGTTGTAGCTTATGATCTGACCTGCCCCTAGGGAGTCTTTCTAACACCCAGAGCCTTCTAACAGAAATGCAAACCCTCCCTCCCTCTCCTCCCAGGCATATATCTGGAAGAAATATGCCTCTCACCTTCCAGTCAGATAGGAAGCTCTGTGAAGAGAGAAAGCAGCCATAAGAAGCCATGTGGACTTAGGGGAAGCTGGTTCTTTCATGGGTTCTCTGAGGTTGGGTACCTTTCACCAGCTTCTGCAATACATCAAGATGCCAAATGGCAATTTCAAAATCCTGACCTGGTGAGGCTGACATTATTCTTCCCATTTTAGAGTAATCAGCCCTCTGACACTTACAGAGGTTTACACAGTGACTGCTTTCACAGAGCTTGGAAGTGGCCGAATCGGTACTGGTAAGATATGCATTTAAGAGAAGAGGCTCCAGAATGGGTCATCAGAGCAAGGGTTACAGAGAAAGTACCCAGAACTAGAGTCAAATGACCCAGAAAGAGAGGTGAGAGGCCTTGTCTGTGATGGGGCTTTAACTTCTATCGAGCTGTTGGAGTGAGTTAATACACATGATGAACGCCAGCAGTGTTGGGCAAAAGCACGGGGAAGGCAGATTCCCTGCTGGACTGCGGACCTTGCACGGGCTGCTTACTATACCTGCAACACTCCCATATCTCCTTAAAGGGATCTGAGGTACCAATAAAAGTATTCATGATACTAAACAGTTTTATCTTTGTTTCACTGAGGAAAACACATTGATGTTCTCCCAGTTAAGGTGCACAGAGATCACGGAGACATATCAGCTGGTGGTCAAACACTTAGTGGCTTTAAACAACACAAATTTATTATCTCACATTTCTATAGGTTACAAGCCAGAAACATGGGTCTCACTGAGCTCAAAGCAATGTGTCTGCGGAGGTGTGTTCCTCCCGAAGGCTCTCAGGAGTGATCTGTGTACTTAACCGTTCCTCGTTCCTAGGGGCTGCCTGCTTCCATTGCTCATTGACCCTTCCTCTGTGGTTAAAGCACTGTACTCTGACCTCCACTTCCATTAATACAACTCCTAGCTCAGACGGACTGTCTTGCTTTCCTGTTACAAGACCCTTGTTATTAATTGAATAGCATTTGAAAAATTCAGGACAAGCTCCCCATCTCAAGATCCTCAATTTAATCACAACTGCAAAGTCCCTTTTATCATGAAAGGTAACATACTCCTGGGCACTAGAGATCAGGATGTGGATATCTTTGAGGGGCCATTATTTTATCTACTAAACAGGTCTTAATAATTTTTTTGTTTATTTGCAGCTTTAAAAACAGAATGAAACCTATTCCTCTGTTTGTATTTACCTATCATAGCTTCTTTCTGCTGGTCTTCAATGCTGGAAACTTCAAAAGCATCAGTGACTCCTTCCTCTCATTCCTTCCCACAGCTAACCTCTAAAACATCTAAAAAATATTCCCTCTCTATCCCATTTGCATCCTTCATTCAGGCTCTTTTTAAAAAAAAAAAATGTTTTCGTTGATTTTAAAGAGAGAGAAAGAGAGAGAGATAGAGAGATAGAAACATTGATTTCACTATTTCCCAAAGAGGTCTGTGAGCATGTAAGGATGCTTTGACATTACTCATTGTATTACTGGGGGCCCTTCATCTTCATCAACCCAGCGAGAGTTAAGTCAGCCTTTTCATACACCCACCAAGATAACTACCCAAATTCTCCTGTCAATCTCACTGCGAATGTTTTCTCAAGATGCTGTACACTGCCAAATCAGTCATTGCCATCCATGTCCACAACAATCCCTAGTTCTCTTTATCATTACACCTATAACATTGTTTTGTTACTACTTGTTTATTTATATCACTAGGGACCCAGTGCACAAACATTTGTGCACTCGGCGAGGGGGGCTCCCTCAGCCCGGCCTGTGCACTCTCACAGTCTGGGACCCCTCGGGGGATGCCCACCTGCTAGTGGGCCTGGCCAGCCTGGGTGAGGGGCTGATGACTGTTTTCAGGCTGGCCAAGCCCCCCAGTGAGGACCCTCACCCCATGGAGGTGTGGCCAGCCTGGGTGAGGGGCTGAGGGCCATTTTCAGGCTGCCCACATCCCCTTTAGGGTTCGGGTCCCTACTGGTGTGCCTGGGAAGCCTGGGTGAGGGACTGAGGGCTGTTTTCAGGTTGCTCACAGCTCCCATTGACCCAAGGTAGCAGCAAGGCTGGCTAGAATCAAGTTTCTGGGGTTTATTTATCTTCTATACTTGAAACATTGTTGTCATGAATGGAGGCCCAGCCAGCCTAGGCAGGCAGTTGCAACGGAAGCTTCCTGTTTGCTCTAGCTCTGTGGCTGCTGGCCTCCATCTTGGCTGGGTTAATTTGCATACAACCACTCTGATTGGCTGGTGGGCATGGGTTGGCTGGTGAGCGTGGCTTAGATGTCTCAGAGTGATGGTTAATTTGCATATTACCCTTTTATTAGAGTAGATTATATGCTGTTTCCAAACTATGAGCTCATCAAAAGCAGGGGCTGAGTCTCATTCTTATTTCTAATCCAGTACTTAACAACTCCTTGCTCATAGTAGGTGCCCAATCATATTTGTTTTTGTTCTGAACAAACTGGAACTCAGACTGGTTCTTTGCAGAGTAGGAAATTAATGACACCTGGGAATCAGTTTACTGATATTAGCATGCATTTTCAACTTGGGATAAATTTGGGTAGTCCAAAAGAAAGAGAAAATAATTAATTATTTTTTCTTTTGTTTTCTGTTTCATTTTGCACTGGTGCCTGTTCTGATCCAGCCTAAGAACTACATCTGACCTGAGAAAAAATACAACAAAACGAAGAAAAACAGATCATAGAAGGAATCTTGTAAAACTTTGGGCAAGAAGTGCTAATCCAGAGGTTCCGTAAGCAGAATTTCATAGAGGTAGGTGCAAAGCATGTGTCAGCACAGGAGAATCTCTGTTCTGACAAGAAACAAGGGAGATTATAGCATCCAGCAAACTCTCACTCTCACAGAGAGTCTCAGTGGTTATAGCAGGAGCAGGGGATCTTCCCTCAAGTGGCTCTGGGCATCAGATCTTAGGCAAACATATCAGAGCAGAAGAACATGAAAAAATTTATTCAAAGAATATTTGAACTTCCTTTAAGGGAGTTGCAGAAAAAACAATAATACTCTGGAGGTAGTATTATTGTAGGCTGAAGTTCTGCAATCATACAAATTAGAGCGAAGAGACATGGGAAACGAAGTGTTAAAGTTCATCCAACCTCATACTTACCCAAAGCTGGTGAGGCCTGAGGTCATGCTGGTTAAATAAAAGATTTAATGAATAAATTAATAATGCATTCATTAATGTATGATAGGATGGAAGTCAGCGTTTTTTCACTCTTACCAAAACGCAGGTTTGATTTTCAGTACAGCTCTGTCCTTAGGAAATTGTGAACTCATGTCACTTAATGTCTGTTTCAGATAAGACTTAATAATTTTGCCCAGCTGGTGTTGCTCAGTGGTTGAGCATCGACCTATGAACCAGGAGGTCATGGCTCGATTCCCTGTGAGGGCACATGCCCAGGTTGTGGGTTCGATCCCAAGTTGAGGATGTGCAGGAGACATCAATCTATGATTCAATGATTCTCTCTCATCATTTATCTTTCTCTCTCTCTCTCTCTCTCTCTCTCTCTCTCTCTCTCTCTCTCTTTTTCTCTCTGAAATATCATATATATTTTTTAAAAGATAATAAGTGGCTGACACTTATTTTGGTTTGATTCCTGAGCCTATCATCCTCACAAAATATCAGCTGTAAGCTTTTTATAATACTACTAGAGGCCCAGTGCATGAAATTCATGCACAGATAGGGTCCCTAGTGGCTGCTGGCTGCCAGCTGCTGGCTGGGGACTCCCTTCCCATGGTTGGCCAGGCGGCCTTGCCCCTTGGTCAAACTCCTGGTCAAACTCCTGGTCGAGGGGATAATTTGCATATTAGGCTTTTATTATATAGGATATAGCAGTTTTTCATTCATGGACCAGTAATACCAAAAAACTTTGAACTTTAATTTATCCACTACATAGCATAAAGGAAATTTAGACATGTAATGTGGTCTTTACTAGGGGACAGTAGACACTGTATCAAATAAAGCATGATTATTTACCTAGCCTTTCTACTAAGGAGAAAAACAAAATAATATACAGAATTTTAAAAAATAATTGAAGTATTAATATAATGTATCTATTCTGTTGTGTAACTGTCTATGGGATGCTAAGTTGAAATATTGTCTAACATTTTGTCAGTAGGATGGAAAATAATAGCAGATGGGCCACATAGAAGGCAGAACCAAATCATTTTATCTTCCTTTCAATGTAGTTTTTTCAGTTTCATTACAGATATGATTGTGATAGATAATCCTACATCATACATCAGAAAACGTGTATCTGATATTCTTATAATTATACTAGAGGCCCAGTGCATGGCATTTATGCACTTGAGGAGGGCCCCTCAGCCCGACCTGTGCCCTCTTGCAGTCTGGGAGCCCTTGGGGGATGTCTGACTGATGGCAGGGAGAAGGCCTACGCTGTCAGTCGGACATCCTTAGTGCTGCCACAGAGAGAGAGAGAATCCTGCCACCGCCACTGTGCTCGCCAGCTGTGAGCCTGGCTCAGGACTTCTGGCTCAGTGGCACTCCCCCTGTGGGAGCACAATGACCACCAGGGGGAAGCTTCTGCATTGAGCATCTGCCCCCTGGTAGTCAGTGCATATCATAGCAACCCGTCGTTCTGCCGTTCGGTTGATTTGCATAGTACCCTTTTATTATATAACATTACACATGTGTTTCTTTTAGGGATACTTTTACAAGTATGATATTACAATTAAAGTATTTTCTAGGAGGGATGGATGAAATTAGGAATCTATGGGGAGTGTAAGACATAAAGATGGAGAGGTTTGCCCATTTAGTGTGGCTCAGCTGCTGAGCATCAACCCATGAACCAGGAAGTCATGGTTTAATTTCCATTCAGGAGGCAACCAATGAAAAATTATCTTCAATCATTTAATGTTTCTATCCCTCTTCCTTCTTCCTTCATCTCTCTGAAATCAATTTAAAAAAAAAAAAAACACTTAAAAAAGATAGAGAGGTTTCTATTAGGAAGCTGTACTGTGATACCACTGCCTTGCCTAGGATGTTAACTGATTCTACCCAGAAAGATGTTCAGTAGATAACATGCACTAATTCTGTTCCCATTCAATTTGTCATCAGGAGCTAAGTGATATAACAGCAAAGGCAGCAGATGTTGGGAATGACAAGCCAAATTATTGGAAACTCAGCCAATAATTTCTCCTCAAAGTAAGTTGACTTTATAATCTCCTGCATTCATTTCTTTCATAAGCAGTCTATGGGATTTCATTGTTGAATTGGAATGTCATCTGTTTCCTGGATGCAGATAACCTTGGTTTCTGTCCCACCTGATAGGTCCACCTGTCACTGTTCCACTGACATTCTCTTGTCATTGTAAACCACTTCTTCCAACTGCAACATTCTCAGTCAGGACCACAGTTGGAAGGCTGATAACATTCCCCCAAGACATTTGAATAATTAAAAGGGTCACCAAAAATTCCAAGCTTTAAATTTGCACATTATCCAGCGTGTTTTTAATGTGCCTTTTTATTAATTTCAGAGAGAAAGGAAGGGAGAGGGAGTGCTAGATACATCAATGAGAGAGAAACATGGATTGCCTGCCTCCTGCTCACCCCCTATTGAGCCTGAAATGCTGGCATGTGCTCTGACCGAGAATCAAATAGGTGACCGCTTGTTGCATGAGATCATGCTCAAACACTGAGCCACAGCAGCCAGGTGTCCAGCATGTTTTTAAAATGCTATCTAATAAAAGAGTAATATTCAAATTGATCATCACAAGATGGCTGTCCCCATGTGGTCAAAGATGGCCACCACAAGATGGCCAGCAAGGAAGGGAAGCTGGGAGGGACCCAGGCCTACAGGGGAGGACAGTTGGGGGGGACCCAGGCTGGCAAAGGAGGGCAGTTGGGGGGGACCCAGGCCTACAGGGAAGGACAGTTGGGGGGGCCAGGCTGGAAAAGGAGGGCAGTTAGGGGGGACCCAGGCCTGCAGGGGAGGACAATTTGGAGGGATCCAGGCCTGTAGGGGAGGAGAGTTGTGGGGGAACATCCTGGCAGGGAGAGGGCAGTTAGAGGCAATCAGGCCAGCACAGGATCAGTTAGACATTGATCAGGCTGGTAGGGGAGTGGTTAGGGGCAATTGGTAGGTGAGAAGTAGGGAGCCAGCAGTCCTGGATTGTGAAAGGGATGTCCCAGATTGGAAAGGGTGCAGGTTGGGCTGAGGGACACCACCCCCACCCTCCACTCCCACTCCGTGCATGAATTTCGTGCACCAGGCCTCCAGTGAATTTATAATAGTGGAGTAGTATGTTTATTTTTTAAACATTTTTATTGAGATGCAATAGTTTATTAGTAAAAGAAGGTGGATTTATTTAAATAATAATACCTTGTACTGGAGTACTATTTGCAAAATCTATATTAACTCATCTTATATAATAAAAGGCCAGGGACCATAAGCATAACAACCAGAACAACTGCTCGACCAATCACCATGAGGTGCATTGACCACCTCTCGGTCCCCACTTCCCCCTCCCCCCTGCACACAAGCGGTGGCTTGTGGTGACCAGGGGTGAGCGGGCGGGGCAGCCAGCAGCAGCAAGCTGCCGCTCACATTTCATGCACTGGGCCTCTAGTATTGATCATAACAATTCTGTGATTATTTATTCATGATTTACAGAGGAAGAATTTATCAATTCTTGCTGATAATTTTCTGTATGTTGGACAAGAGAGATACCAAGGATATATCTATGAGTAAAATAGACGTGGGTTCTGCCCTCAAGAATCTTTAATCTAGTAGAGGAGACAGGGATTAAATATGTTGTATCATTAACTATGACAAATTCTAACAAGAAAATAAAAGCATGTGATCAGAGATTATAACAAGGGTGGTTTAATTTAGATTGGAAGGTCAGAAAAGCTTTCTCTGAACAAGGGATGTTGATGCTGAAACCTCAAGATGATTGGGAGTTACTTGGGCAAAAGTAAAGTGAAGAATGGACGAGGCTTACCTTTCAGAGGTATTTAAGTGGACAAGAGGTTAACCTTTTCTAAGAGTAGATAGGAGAGCAGTGAGCTAGTTTAAAAGCAAACCAAGGGAAGCACTATCAGGTATGGCTAAGTGTCTTCGAATGACTTGCCATACACCGGAAGGATGTGGGTTCAATTCCTGGTCAGGGCACATGTGGGTTGCGAGTTCCATCCCCATTTGGAGTGCATACTAGAGGCAACTGATCGATGTTTCTCTCTCATGTCGATTCCATTTATGATTAAACTGGTTAAGCTGCATTTCTCTATTTGTAGTAGAAACCATTCACATATGTATCTTTTCTATTTTAACACATATTTGAAGCTGTATTACAAGTGTTGCATGTGTTGTAGTATATTCTGAACTTGCTAATACAAATTTCAAAGGCATATTTTTGAGCACTGAAGGAATGAAAAATTTTATGGTAGGCAAAGATGAATTTGGCCTGGTCTTTTTCTAGAGGAACATAGAAAAATGAAAGGGAATAAGTTAAATATACAATTATCTAAGGCAAGAGTGCATATGTAGTATAAACATAGGTAAGATACAATGCCTAGTATCTCCCTTCCCTTGTGCTTTTTTATTGTTGTTTATAATATTTAATAAATTAAATCCATAACTTCATTGAGCCTTCAGCTAATTTGGAGGGAAAGATATTTTATTTGCATTATACATAAATATGTATATTTGGACATTGAAAGCTATTATACACAGTTCCTTTTCTTTCTTATACATTTTCTCCTCTGTTAATACCAACTTTAGTGGGTTGAATAGTGTCCTCAAAAGTCCACATGCACCCATAACCTCAGACTGCAACCTTATTTTGAAATAGAGTATTCCCAGATTGACCAAGAAGAAGATGCAGATGAGATCATAGAGTGGTATTACCATAGGCCCTAAACCCAGTGGGAGTGCCTTTTAAGAGACAGAAAAGGACACAGAGACATACCAAAAGGAAATCTCTGGAGGCAGAGATTGGGGTCATGTGTCTATAAGCAAAGGAACACCAGAAGCTGGAAGAGATAAGAGGCTTCAGAGGGAGTGTGGCCCCCTGGCACTCTGATTTCAGACTTTCAGTCTCCAGAACTATAAGAGAATACATTTTTGTTTAATAACACACCAAGTTTGTAGTAGTTCGTAGTGACTGCCCTAGAAAAATAATGCAGCAACCATTTTGTTTTGTTACTATTTGGTTTTAGCTGAACTTTGGGATATGAGAGGAGCCTGTGCTCACCTTGGACAAAGTGCTTTTAAAATGGTTGGGCTCTCACTGCTTAAACAGAAACTACCAATAAGAAACAATGATCTATAGAGTACAACATTTGCCAGAAGCAAGAGTGTTGGCTGAGGTGGCCAGCACAAAGGGTGGATTGAGGTGCTTACAAGCCTTTTCCAGCGCCATCTCTTCACCATCTTTCACAATGTGTGAAAACAGGAATCCAATAAAAGATGTGAATTCCTGCTCAAGTCAAATAGGATTCAGACCATACTAGACTATTAGAAAACTATGGAAGTTAAGGACATATAAGTTACATAAGAGCATAGAGAAATATCTATCTAATCTAATAAAAGCGTAATATTGAAATTGACCATCCATTCGGGACACCTAAGCCACACCCACCAGCCAATCAGGGTCACTGTATGCAAATTAACCCAGCCAACATGGAGGCTGGTACGCACTCATGGAGCTGAGTAAACAGGCAGCGTCCGTTGCAGCAGGAGTGAAACTGTTTGCTGGCTGCCTGGGTTTCTCCCGGCTCCAGGCAACAACATATTTGCAACAATGTCTCAGTTATAGAAGCCTCGAAGGTGAAACAAATAGCAGGCCGGGCTGACTACTTCTTACATGCCTAGGCCTCGGCTTAAAGGAACAGTGTATCAATTACAGAAGATAAATAAACCGCAGGAACCTGCTTCCAGCCAGCCTTGCTGGGACATTGGGTCAATGGGAGCTGTGGGCAGCCTGAAAGCCAGAAAGCACCCCTCAGCCCATCACCCAGGCTGGCCACACCCAAATGGGGTGAGGGACACCACTAGGGGGCTTGGCCAGCCTGCAAACAGCCATCAGCCCCTCAGGCTGACCAGGCACACCAGTAGGTGGACATCCCCAGAGGACAGTCTCAGACTGCCAGAGGGCACAGGTCGGGCTGAGGGACCTCCTGAGTGAACAAATTTTTGTGCACCGGGCCCCTAGTTATAATAATAAAAGCATAATATGCTAATTAGACCAGATGTCCTTCCAGATGACCTTCAGGGTGAAGCCAGGGCTGTGAGGGAAGCCGGGGTCCCGGGTGCCAGAGGGAAGCCAGTGCTGACAGCCGGGGGAAGGAAGGCCTACTCTTGCACAAATTTTGTGCATTAGGCCTCTAGTAATATGATAAAGTTGATTTAGAAATATAGTAAATGCTTTAACCTTTAAATGAGGATGTATCTTAATTAGATACCTTATATCTTATTACCAAGTTTCCACACATAAGACTACATATTAGACCTCTAGTAAAATTTAAATAAATAGTATAAATGATATAAGCCATGCTTTATGACCATAAAAACTCAATCTCTTTAAAATAACAATAAGTAAATGGAATCAAAAAGAAGAATAGAAAAGAGTAAATTCTATTCAGAGGAATAATAATTAGAATACTATCAAGCAAAATATATAGTATTCCTAAAGCCCTGTTTTTGGAGTTAAAAAAGAAAAAATGAAAATAAAATAAACATCTAACTAAAAGTTAAAAGACAAAAGAATCAATGGTAAGAAAAATGGAATGCAGTTCTTTAAAAGGCAACCATGCCCATTAAAAATCTAACTGACAAATAAACCGCAGAGCAAACCTTCCTATTAGAGCAAACTTAAGACACAGTGCCAGCTTGTCTAATCAGCAATGACAACACAAGATAAAGTGCAAATACCTAAATTTAGAAAAGCGACCAGCATAAAGCCACAGGTCTCTGGTAAAGCCTCTATGCTGGGAGAGCCAGAACAGCGGGGCGGGGATCAGAACGGATATGATGCCAATGAGATAACACGTTTGTCAGAGTTCAAACCTCAGAGCATTTGAGTATTCGTTCCCCTCTGGCCTCTCCCTCTCATAACTAGAGCATGGCCTACTTCTCTCTGTCCTTTCTCTCTGGAAGTCACAGCATCAGGAGTTGGGGTGTGAGAAGGCAGTGAAGTGCAGATGAGATTTAAGAGGGAATTATTTGTCATTGGCCTCTTTCCTCCTATGGTTTGTTCAGAACAGTGTAGGCCTAATTAAGAGAGATTCAATTGTTTCACTTGCTTGGGAGTATTCAATACAGCTAACATATAACAGAAAAACTATTTTCTCATTAACTGATACTGAGGTGTGAACCAATGCGTTTATTCACATGCGTCCTTTATCCCTGACTCTTCACAGTTCATTTTTTGGTGTGACAGCAAACAACAGGATTTTTTTTATTAAATACTGAATATTTTATCTATTGTGTTAGGAGACTCTGGTTCCTACTTAAATCTTTTATTTTATTTAGCATATAGTTGCCCTGTTTCTATTTAGCCCAAAAGTCCTGTCCTACTTTTGTGGCCTGTGGTTCCAATGACAATAACATGTTCAGAGCCTCTGCAGTACCGTGTTGGTTGGCTTAGTTGATTTCATGTCTCTGGGGCTCCCACTGGTCCCGTGGGGGACTGTCTGAGGTGAAGGAGTTTTCCCTGTAGCCCCTGGGTTCTGGGAAGGGAACCCTGTTATGGCAGGATCCCCACAGTCAGTGTCCCCTGGCTGCTTGTGGGAGTAAGAGTCTCAGCCCTGGACGAAGAGACTTATTCCCTGGCCAGTGCCCCACGTGTCTTTGGGTAGGAGGAGGAAGTTTCAGGCCTCGGGGAGAATGGGAGCGCTTCCTCCAGCCCCCGAGGCATCCTTTGCAGAGGCTGCCTGTTTCCATGCCCCCTATTGTGGCTGTGGGACTCCATCTGTCTGGGTGTGGAATGAGTCTCGCTGGGCCCTCTTCTGTTGCTAGCCTGAGGGTCAGAAATGCCAGCTGTAGACTGCCTTCTTCAGTGGAAGGGAATTGCAGGAGTCCCTGCTTCTGCGTTGCTCATCCAACCAATTCACCTTCTTCTTTTCGCCTTCCAGAGTTCTCTTTTGGTTGCCTCTGCATCGTTGCCAGGCCTATAGGTATACTTAGTGGGAGGAGCAGGGAGAAATTATCTGTTCATTTAGGCTTTTGGATCTGAAGCTTCCACTTCCCTCAGGGGAAAGAATCAGAAAAGGTGTCAAATTCCTACTTAAAAAATATATATATATATATTTAAAAAAAAAAAAAACTAATGGTGTCCTAGCCGGTTTGGCTCAGTAGAGAGAGCATTGGCCTGCAGACTGAAGGGTTCCAGGTTCATTTCCAGTCAAAGGCACATCCTCAGGTTGCAGGCACCATCCCCAGTGGCAGTGGGGAGGAAGGGGCGGAGAGGACATGCAGGAGGCAGCCATCAATGATTCCTTCACATCATAGATGTTTCTATCCCTCTATCCCTCTTCCCTTCCTCTCTGAAATAAAATAAAACAAACAAACAAACATTAATGGTTAGGTTATAAGACAGAAAAATATGGGAGAATGATTATCGAGCTGTTATTTGTCACCTAAGAAGAAATTTTAATACTGAAAATTTCCCTGGGCTGCAGGTGGAAGATGAGATGTCAAAGAGATGGCAACTGAAGGCACTGGCTCCAGTTAATAGCAGGAGAGACACACAAGGTATTTGGTGGCGGAATAATAGAGGAAAGCTATAAAATCGCCTTCAAAATAACAATAATGATGATAGAACAGCTGGGCCATGGGAGGCCATAGCGGGAGTTTCCTATGCCTTTGTAAGATGCACACACATGAGCAGTTGCCTGGGGTTTCAGGCACCTCAGGTGCTGGAAGCAGCCCTACTAATTTCCATGGCCCCAGGGAAGCCCACCTCCTCTAGCCCCCTGAGAGAAACAGGAAGTTAATTGGGGATAGAGAGCCATAGACCGCATATCCCTACATAAAGGTTTCCCAGAAGCAAAGTATTCAACCCAATTGCAGACATGGACACCTCAGCAGATAAAGGGTCGATAGTGGTGAAGGACAGTAAGGGCTCTGCATTTCAGCAGTGTGAGCCCATGGTCTATAATAGCTTCTCCTGATATCCTGGTGCCACGTACGTACCTCTCCCTACCCTCAACACTCCCCCTGCACTGACTTGGGATTACAGGAAGAAGGGAAATATCTAGTTGATGGAATAACACTGAAGTGACTAAAGCAAACCTGAATTTACTGAATTTTACCTAGAATTGCCCAAATTAAGTTTCTCTGCCAATTCAGGTTAAATAGCAGCTGAAAATAGAGCATAGACATGGCACTCATCCTCCTCTTTTGATATCCAAAATCTGTGGACTTCTGAATAATTGGGTTACTATATTGTAACACAAATGTAATGAAATCAGAATAATTACATGAAAAATTACAGAATAAAAAATGTAATCAGAATAAAAATAAATTAGTTGTAATAAAACAAATATATATAGATAGATAGACAGATAGATAGATATACCATTTTGATTAAATTTTTCATCAGAAAAATCCATACATAGGAAATTTATGGATCTAGATTTTATTTATTTCATTGAAAAATAACTTAATTTAGCTACAAGTTTTATAAGATAAATGGGTGAAACTGGTTATTAATGAGAATTGAAGATGAATTTTGAAAATTACAGCATCACTTACATAATTTTGAATAAAAGTTAAAGATGTATTTACTGAGTTTGCTGAAAGTTTTTTAAAATGCAATTTTTCATTTCTATTAACATAACTTCTGTGAGATTGGTTACTAAGGGCATCATCCAAATAAAACATAGTATAGTTAAGTGTATGTTATCCTGTGCAAATAATGTCATAAATCCAACATAAATTAACATATATAAATCCAGATTTTTGTTACGTTAAAAAACTTTAAATATTGGTGTACATGTTGTTTATACAAGATATATGGAGGAATTTAATGTGAGGAATTGCTTTTAATCTAAAAATTTTTAAAACAAATATATTTTATGTGTTATAGATAGCATTCTCCAACTATAAAGTTGTTTACTCCATAGAAAGTAACTCTGAATCTATGTATATCTTCTAATAACACATATTCTGTATGATTTTACCTCTTTTCCAATGTGTGAAGAGAACACACAATATTCTATAAGCAATATCTTGCATCAACTAACACCTTTTTTCTTTTCCTCACTTTGCAAGGTGAGATCATTGTAAAAAGAACTTTAAGAAAGCTTACTCAGTAGATTTTCTAAAATGGAAATACCCTAAACATTTAGAAATAGATAAATAACCAAGTATATCAGGGTATATTGTGAATTACTGTCAGTTACCAAAAGAGAGAATTTCAGGAAATACTTAACAGTGGGGAAAGCACTCAGGTTACATCAGTTTGGCAAGGTTATGGTTTGTTAGACATAGAACATGCTCTGCGCAGCCTTTGAGGTTGAGGATATTACTTGCCTGGGTCAAGTATATTTGTTTTTCATCCATACATACAAGTCACCTCTTCACTGATCATCAGTCAAAATTAATCAAGTCATTCTTTTTTGTGCTTCACCTATGCCCTGAACTTAGATTGTATTATGCTTGTGGCGCTGTCTTCTTTCTAACCTTGCTGTGTCCTACTTACCTTTATGTCACCAACCGCTAGCATTGAGATGAACCTACAGAGCAGCTCAGTCCTTGTTTGTTGAATGCATAAAATAGAGTCAGAGCCCTGATTTCAGATCATGGACTCAAAAACAAGTTTCTTGGTTAATTGAGGAGTTTGCACATTAATGGAAATTCTTGAGGTTGATAAACATGAAAAAGAAGGAAGAGCTAAAAGGAAAAGGAAAACTGACATTGATCTCATAAGTTGCATTTATTGAAAATTCATATAATGGAAGCTCTGAACACATGTTTGAAAGAGGTTCTCTTTCCTTCTTGGATTTTGTCAGGTCGATTGATCAATTAAAGAGCTGTCACCTTGGCAATTTATCTTAAAACTAGACTGTTCTTATCAGCAAGTCATTTGATTAAATTAAAGTCATAAGACTACATTCTCACTTAATTATTTTTCCTTTATTAATTTTTCTGAAGGGGAAGAAATAAACCAAAATGAAGGGGAAATGGTGCAAACAGACAAAGCATTGACCAATTCTTAAAATTCCAAATGCCATTTATTCCTGTTATTTATCAGGAACTCAAATTGGGCTGTCATTAGTATTTCACCTCAAAACTCTAATTGTACCCTGACTAATATGATAAAATTAATGTGGGACTTAGTGCTACCTCTCAATATGTAGTGCTTTTAGGTATTTTAAACTTTATTTGTGGTGATAGCTAGTTTACATTTCTGCGAATAATGGAACTCTGTCATGCTTACAAAATCTAGGGTGGGTCTTTCAATATTTGTTATGAGTCTGACTATAGAACTTTGAAGTTCTTATATTAGGCAGGACTAAGGTAGCCTGTGGATTGAGTTTATAGAACTGGCAAAGCAATAAGGATTAACAGCCCTTCCCTTCCTTCACCCCCAAATCCCCATCATGCAAATTAATGATCTGCTCAATCATAACTAACCAATAGTGTGAACTAGGGCATTCAGTAGAAGTTTGAAGTAGAAGAACAAATAACATGGGGCATTTTGACGTAGATTGTATTTCTGCTTCACTTTGTGCCTTTCCATTTATCTGCTAATATTTTTACATTACCTCTGAAGAATGAGACTCAACAACACCTACATTTGAACAGAAGTCTAGCCTCTGGACAGATGTCCTATTGCAATCTCAGTGAATCTTTTGAGTTTTGAACTTATCAGCTCTGAATTGCATTGAATCTTGTGTTCTTGCTTCCTCCATGAAAGTAATAGACTCACAGGCCAGGACTTTGGCCATTATCTAACCCAGTTGTTCTTAGGAGAAGTGGTATCACCGTCTAGAAGTATTTTAGAAATTTGTGGGTGCATTTTTTTATTGTTGCAATTACTGGGGATCTACCTGGTGTTTAGCGGGTGAGAGTCAGAGATGCCCTACCAGGTGTGGGCCAGCTGCCCCAAATGAAGACTTATCTCACATCCTGTCTGACTGACAAATATCCTTCAAATGTCAGTGGTTCTCAAACTTTAGCCTACATTGAAATCTCCTAGAGGGCATGTAATAACATAAGAAGGCTGGCCCCCACCTCCAATTTCTAATTCAGGGGAACTAGGTTGGAGCCAGAGAATTTGAACCTTTAAGTTCCCCAGGTGATGCTGATGCTGCTGGTCCATGGACCACACTTTGAGACTTTAAGTCTAGATGATAGATAGCATGTAGGTGGAAAAATCTGTTTATAGTAAGCCAGAAAACTAGATCCATTTCATGTGTAGAAAAGTTATTTTAACACAGAATATACACTGAATATACACTGCAACCACCCTATAACTTAAGAGAACTGTGTTGTGTTCAGAGTTGAACAAGTGGTGCGTGACATTTTATTACCAGTCATTACCAGTGCCAAGTGCCAGTGCCAGCACCAATACCACACCTCTGTCTGCCTGCATTTATAACTTTCACATGTAAATATGTAACAGGAGGTTTGAAACTATTTTAATAAACAGAACCAAATATTAAATTACTAGAAATGTGAAATTTGGAGCTTTCTCTGTATTTCATTAATGTAAGTTATTTCAAACTATGTATACACCATTGCTGTACTATTAGAGCACAGATGTAAAAATTACATGCTGGAATAATTTGTTTTTACAGATGCCATTTGAGTTTTCAATCTTATTTTGACATTGTTCTCAGAAATCGGCCCCACAACTTCTCTGCATCCTCTTCATTATTGTTTACTTTTCTAATCCACCCGCTATCCCCTATCACATGTCAAAGAAAACAGTTTCTAAGGACCACTTAAGTATTAGAGACCTATAGAAGGATTTTAAGAAAGGTGTATTTTTTTTCTATCACTCCCCTTTCCTATGTCATAAAATAGTTACTTTGGTATTACTCTTAAATATAGGGCCCACTTCATTTGCAGTTATAATATACTAGAGGCCTGGTGCATGAAATTTGTGCATGGGAAGGAGGTCCCCTCAGCCCAGCCTGCACCCTCTCTAATCCGGGAGGATGTCCGACTGCTGGTTTAGGCCCAACCCTTGGGAATCAAGCCTAAACTGGCAGTCGGACATCCCTCTCATAATCCTGGACTGCTGGCTTCTAACTGTTTACCTGCCTGCCTGTGGGTTGCCCCTAACTGCCACCACCCCCGCCAGCCTGGTCATCCCTCACTGCTTCTGCGTGCTGGCCTGATCAACCCTAACTGCCCCCCACCAGTCTAGTTACCCCTCACTACCCCCTGCCAGCCTAATTGCCCCTAACTGCCCCCCCCCCACTGGCCTGGTCACCTCACGCAGCCTGCTGTTCAGTTGTTTGGTCATTCCTCACTAACCCCTCTGCTGACCTGGTCACAGGCAGCCATCTTGTGAGGGTTTGAGGGTTAATTTGCATATTATTTCTTTATTATATAGGACTAGGAGCCCAGTGCACAAAAATTTGTGCACTCGGAGGGGTTCCCCAGCCCGATCTGTGCCCTCTTGCAGTCTGGAACCCCTCAGGGGATGTCCACCTGCTGGCATGCCTGTCCAGCCTGGGTGAGGGGCTGATGGCTGTTTGCAAGCTAGCCAAGCGCCCCAATGGGGACCCTCACCTCATGGAGGTGTGGCCAGTCTGGGGAGGGGCTGAGGGCTGTTTTCAGGCTGCCCACAGTCCCTTCAGGGTTCAGGTCCCTACTGGGGTGTCTGACCAGCCTGGGTGAGGGGCTGAGGGCCATTTTCAGGCTGCCCACAGCTCCCATTGACCCAAGTCCCAGCAAGTCTGGCTGGAAGCAGGTTTCTGGGGTTTATTTATCTTCTATAATTGAAACTTTGTTGCCTTGAGCAGAGGCCTAGGCAGGCAACGAAACCTCCTGTTTGCTTCAGTTCTCTGACTTCTATAATTGAAACATTGTTGCCTTGAGCAGAGGCCCGGCCAACTTAGACAGGCAGTTTCAACTTCATCGCTGGTGCAACGAAAGCCTCCTGTTTGCTCTAGCTCCATGGCTACCGGCCGCCATCTTGTCTGGGTTAATTTGCATACAGCCACTCTGATTGGCTAGTGGGTGTGGTTTTGCTGTCTCGGAGTGATGGTTAATTTGCATATTACTCTTTTATTAGTGTAGATTCTCTGGTTATATCCACTTCACCATCTCTGAGTTGTCTTGATGTGTTAACTTGTTTTTAGTTAAGGTTATTTCTCTTTTTTTCTGGCTATATCCAGTAAGTCTGACCTTTTTATAATTGACTCTAAGACTAATTTCTTATTTTAATGTAAACATTTATATCTATTCTTCTATTTCCTATACTACTTCCTATACAATAGCTTTTGATTACCTGATATCCAATAAATCCAAGCATCCTATCTAATAGAGAGGGAATATGCTAATTGACCCTCACATTATTGCAAAGATGGTGGAGCCCAGAGCCAATTAGGAGGGAATATGCTAATTGACTGCCCCACCCTCAAAGATGGTGCCACCCACAGCCAATAAGGAGGGAATATGCTAATTGCCACACCCTCAAAGATGGCAGCACCCACAGCCACAAGGTGGCTGCACCCAATCCCTTCAGCCCTGCTAGGGTGGCAGACACATGCCTGCCTTCAGAATCCCCCAGTCCCTTCAGTCCTTCAGCTGCCCAGGGCCACCCGAGGCTCAGGTAACCAGGGCTGGCCGAGGCTTGTGCTGCCGGCAGTGACAGCAGCGGAGCTGTGATGGGGCGTCACTTTCCCCTGATTGCTGGGTCATCTCCCACTCCTGAGGGCTACCGGACTGTGAGAGGGGACAGGCTAGGCTGAGGGATCACGCCCCCCCAACTCCAGTGCATTAATTTTCATGCACCGGGCCTCTAGTTTATTATAAGAAAGTACCTCTTCAATATTTTCTTCTGGAGAGTTATACACACTTTGTAGATTCTATTACATTTTGAAATGAAATGTATTTTAATAAATACTGCCTTTACAATTATTCAAAGTCTATATACATTTTGGAGTGTACATTATTTTCTTTTTAATTAGAACATTATACCTATTTTGGGGGGAATTATATTTGTAGTAGTTTATATTATTTGTGAATTTCACTTTAGGACAAGAGAGTATTAAAATGTTTGTTATAAAGGAGAAGTTTGGCCCTGATAAAACTGAGACCCACTGATCTAGGTCAGTCTGTTCAGGTATTTTTTATGGAAATAGAGACTCACTATGAAAAACTGAGTATATTTATCTGAGAAGCCACAGCTATTTAGAGAAACCAACTTTTCTAAAATCTGAGTTTACCAATTTAAAATTCTATAATTATACAACTAAAATAAAAAATAATATGGTGGTTTTTCTTTTTCCATATTTCAATGGAGAAGGCAAGAGGCTGAGTATAGAGATGTATGTCATTTCTAATCATGGATTATAATAGCAACTGAATTTTCTTCATGGCTTTAGGTAAAATTTTTCTATGGTAAAATTCATTTATAGGCTTTCTCCAACTAAAATCTATAAATTCACAGATTCTTGTTTGAGTAGAAGAAATTTTATTATACATGACCCCTTTTTCATTACAGTATAACTTTGCTCTGCCTTGAGATGCTAAGAATTGGGTTCAAGCAGCATTTTGAAGGGGATACATTTCCAGGGAAAAGCACACAGAAATGGAGGCAATCATCTTCACCTGACAGAGAATGAGTGGTGAACTCAGAAAGGCCAAGAACTTAGTCAATATGGAATCAGGCCGAGCACAATGAAATACCAGATTATTAGATAGCGGCCTTCAAAAGGCAATACTTACAACCCAGGAGGAGTATGGGTACTTTGAAAGCTTGGCTCAGCACTTATTAAGCACTCCCATTGCACACATCAGAGATTGCTGAGTATCGGTCCAAAGTTTACTACCACAGGATGCAGTGATTGAATATGTCTTTGTATGGGACCTAAAGAAATGAATCATTTTCAGCACCTGATATACTTTAAACGTATTACCTTAGCCTTCTAAAGAATCAATGCCACTTCATGGATGTTATTGCTGTCGTTGTTATTATTGTTTTATTGTTATGGGGGGTTTTTTTGGTTTATGGTTTTATGTTGCTCTGGGAAGACTCAGGGGGTATCAGTGACTGAGTTGTGTGGCATTGGGGTGGCGACCATTCTCCCCAATTTCCTGTGAACCTATCTGGTGCTTCCCCTCATGAGAGATCTACTAGCCATACCCGCTAGGTTCCAGAGGCCTCACCTGCTGAACTTTTAGTGGCTTTGCCCTCCTGAGGTCGAGGCAAAATCTGGGACAGACTGAGTTGTGTAAGGGCACCCTCCCCTACCTTTCCTGAAGCCTGACTGTCACTTTCCCCTTTAAAGAGATCACTAAAAAAGAGAGAGAAAGAGAGAGATCACTAGCCCCATCCTTCCTACTCCTCAAGGTCCCACCCTGCTGAGCTCTGTCTCCTGCTGGCAGGATCTGGGGCAGACTGAGTTGTGTGGCTCGAAGACGGGGTCATTTTTCCCTCACACACACAACCCAATGCATAGCCTTCCCTTCATATGGCCAAAACTTGGTCTTTTGGGGCCTGATAAACTCTGCTGGCCTCACCCTGATGACTCCCTGAGACCCTGCCCCAACACAAAGGTGTGTGTGTACTCAGTGGGTGGCATCTAGATTTGGTATACCCGGGACATTTGCTGAGTGGCCTCAGACCCAGCACTGGCATCCAGGTTTGAACCCGAATAGACACTTCTCCAAAGAGGACCTACAGATGGCCAATAGACGTATAAAAAGATGCTCAGCATCACTAATCATAAGAGAAATGCAAATTAAAACCATAGTGAGATATCACTTCATATTTGTCAGAGTATCTGTTGTCAGTAAATCAATAAACAAGTGTTGATAAGGATGTGGAGAAAAGGGAACTGTTGATGGGAATGCAGATTGGTGCAACCACTGTGGAGAGCAGTATGGAATAACCTCAAAAAATTAAAAATTGCACTGCCTTATGACCTAGCAATTGTACTTCTGGGAATATATCTGAAAATATCCAGAATACTAATTTGAAAGATTATATGCATCCCTATGTTCATTGCACCATTATTTACAACTAGAGGCCTGGTGCGTGAATACATGCATTGGTGAGGTCTAGCCAGCCCGCCCTGATGGGGGCCGATTGGGGTCGGGGCTGGCAGAGGAGAGGGGATGCAGGAGGTTGGCTAGCCAGCCCCGCCCCCAATCCAGCCCCTGATTGGTTTTGGGGTGCATATTGGGGTGAGGCTGACTGGAGGGAGGGGCCACAGGAAATTGGGGGGAGGGGGCTGATCAGGCCCAGATCGGGTGATTGGCCACCACAGTGCATGTCATAGCAACTGGTCATTCTGGTCATTCTGCCATTCAGTCACTGGCCTTTTATATACACTGAGTGGCCAGATTATTATGACCACCTGACATTTGTAGGCAAATTATGTAATAATTTCACACTGAAGTTGCTAAAGGGCCAGACCATTATAAATAGGGTAGCAGGTTGTTTACCACGACAGTAGAAGTGATTTTGAAGATATGGGTAAACAATGTGATTTAACAGCTTTTGAACATGGGATATATATATATCCTATATATAGATAGCCAAGATTTGGAAGAAGCTTTAGTGCCCATCAGTAGATGAGTGGAATAAGTGGATTTAAAAAGCTGTGGTATATTTACACAATGGGTTACTATGTGCCCATAAAAAAGAAGGAAATCATACCCTTTCAACAGCATGGATGGACCTGGAGAGAATTATGCTAAGTGAAATCAGCCAGTCAGAGAAAGACAAGTACCACATGATTTCACTCATATTTGGAATCTAATGAACAACATAAACAAATAAAATAGAAATAGATTCATAAATAGAGAACAGACTAACAGCTGTCAGCGGGGAGGGGTGGGCGAGGCCGGGTGAAATAGGTAAAGAGATTAAGCAAAAAGAACAAACATCCACACACAAAAACTCATAAGCATAGACACACTGAAATCCATAACCATTTTAAAATAAGCCCAGGAAAGTGAAACACATAGTGCTTTCAACCTTATCTAAGGATATCACAAGCGTTCCATTCACATCTTCAAAACTGTTAGATGAGACTTTACATCAAATTAATTATTGAGGAAAAAAAAGAAAAGAACAATTTTTAGAAAACTGAGAGATAGCATAAAGTCCCGTTGTGTAAAGAGGTCCCTGTGCAATCAGGTTTAGTACATCACCCGACTGTGTGGTTGAAGTAGTTAAGTCTTTTAATGGAGATGCAATACAGAAATTGGCTAGTTCAAGGATAAAGTGGAAGTGTTCAGCAGGGAAGGATGTTAACTACTCTGGTTTATTACATTCTGTTTATTGCCTTTTGAATACCTTAAAATGGCAATTTAATGTAGCTGAAATTATAAGGAGTACATTTCCTGCCAGCCACTTTTTAGCAAAAACTTGTGAGATGCGACCAGAGATCAGAGGCTAAATCTTTATTACATTATGGAAACAAGAAATGAATTTCTAAAAATGAAAGGGCAACTCCCGGCTGTGAAGAGTTTTATGTTTGTTCTTAGCAGACTTTTCACTCCCAAGCCATGACTCACATTTAGGAGTTGCCCAATCCAGAACATACCCTTGAGGCCGAGAGTTTTCAATCCAAACTTGAGAACATTGATTTGTTGAAACTTTTGAAGGCATAAATATAGACTTAGTGTGACCTTAGCCAGAGTGGGAAAACAACGGTCAATTATTAAACACTGACTCCCTGGAGGGTTAAAATCCTTCAGTAGAATATCAGGGCCAAGGAAAAAATTCATACAATGAGGTGTTTTTGTGTTTGTTTTTAGAAAAATAAAATATTATAATTCCTAACAATGAAAAGTAAGAATAGGGAATATAAAACCTATATTTTTTTAACCCTCATTTCTATGGGATGATTCAACAATAGCAATAACAAAGATACAATTATGATACTTATTGCTATTTCAGAGAAGGAGGGAAACAGGCAAAAGAAAAAAGAGATAAGTTGAATCAGAGGGCAACAGTAGAGAAGAGGAGAGAATCCAACTGAGAGAAGCAAGAAGGAGAGAGGAGAAAGAACTACCTGCTTAAAAACACAAAAGAACACATTTATCATTAGGATTAGATTTGTTAAAAATATCAGAAAAAGCCAAAATAACAGTGGTTTCAACAAAGTAGATATTTATTTTTCTCTCACATAAAAGCCTAAGCAGGCAGACAGCTCTAGCGTCAGGGGCCCCACATCAGTTGGCAACATGGCTCATCCAGTCATTCCCTGCCCACCCTAATAGGGTGTCACATATGCCAAGGTGGCTGCTTACACCCCTCCACCATGCCCATATTTTAAATGTTCTTTGGGAGAAAGGGACAAAGAAAAACATGTCTCCTTCCACTAGTCAACTTCACCGAAGCTGCATGCTTTACTTAGTAACATAACCTAACCTAGTGCTGGAAACTGATTGTTTTCAACCAACCTTGGTTGCTCTGAAAGGTCAGAGCTATGCACCCATTGTTTAAGTTGAAACATTGTTAATTACAGCAAACCCCCACCTGTTAATTATATGTAGAGTCTTGCTTGGAATTTCCTGCCTAAGGATACGGGTGTTTTTCCCAGAGACTCAATAAAAGACTGGAGAGGCCCAGGCACCAATGGCAGTCTTTCCCCCTTGAGGTAGGCTCCCCCCTGGCCCTTCAGTTTCCCAATTGATTCTCTTCTAGTCTCTCTCTCTTCATTTTGTGTGCAGCCTCCTCCAGAACTCGAACCCTGAATAGGAACCCTGAACCACGTTGGATGTGTAAGAGGCTCCCACATCCTAGAGGTAAAACAGTCCAAGAATTGTAGACATTATTTCAAGTTTGAAGTTGAAGTTTCTGTTACTAAGTAAAAAGGAAAGAATAAATATTTCTATAGACAATTAATATTCATTTCCACCAAAACCCATTTATTCATTTTTCTATGATCACAAAAAAATCAGTGTGTTTTTTTAAGTTATAAGAAACTAATATTTCCCAATTCTCCTGAACATTTAGATTTTTTTATTTCTATGTTTAAGAAGTAAATACTAATTTAGAAGTCAATATGTGTTTTCCCAAGAAGTTTTGAAAATTTTCTTCAGATATGGGAAGGAATGACTTGAGATTTTAAAGTTTACTTTGAGGCTCTTAGAATATTCAGTCAATTTACTATGTCTGCTCATACTCTTGGTGTTTTCTTCTCCCCACAATTCTAATTAACAGTTGGAATCTATCGGTGTGATTAGTTAAGGCATCAAATTTCATGTATTCTTTTAATAAAGACAAATTATTAGATGTAACATTAAGTATACTTAAGTTAATTCCTTTGTAAGACATTGCATATAAAAAATAATTAAGGAGAAAATGTCATTTGTAATCTAATACATCCCTATTTAGAATTATGGAAACAAAGCTATTCCTTCTATTGGGAATAACTCTAAAATAATTTATGTTGAAAGACTGAGAATTACATTTATATAATACTTACTAATATTGAAATGCATAATCAAATTCTGAGGAATAGATTGTTACGTGACTTCCAAAGCTAGGCCATGAGTGGTTTCTACCTGGCTGTCTCTCTCTACCTGGCTTTGTCTTTCTCCCAGGACATGAACCTTTGAAGCTCTGAGCTGGCAAGGAAGAGTCCAGCTAGCCATGCCCCCTGCTAGGGAAACTGTGAGGGGAGAATACATAGAGACAGAGCAAGCTGCCAAAGAAGCCCCAGTTGTGGGGTATGGCAGTCACATACAGGTTTGATATAACCACCTCTTCTTCCAGAACAGATGTTATCTAAGATGGGATGGGATTGCCAAAGGTTATTGAATCCATTGATTGACTACCTGTTTCTGCCAACTTAATCTGAGACTCATCTATGGAAAACTTGAAGTATGAGGTAAAAACCAAAAACAAGCCCTAACTGGTTTGGCTCAGTGGATAGAGTGTCGGTCTGCGGACTGAAGGTTCCCAGGTTCGATTCCAGTCAAGAGCATGTACCTTGGTTGCGGGCACATCCCCAGTAGGGGGTGTGCAGGAGGTGGCTGATCAATGTTTCTCACTCTCTATCTCTCTCCCTTTCTCTCTGTAAAAAATCAATAAAACATATTTAAAAACAAACAAACAAAACAAAACAAAAAACAGAACAACCAAAAACTGAAGACTTAGAAGACAGGGCAGTATATTTATTTTGTTTCAAAAAATAAAATAGAAAAACATTTCATTCAATGAGCAAAGACTTTTTGAGGCTTGGCGACTTTTACTTACAACTAAGACCTCTCTTAAGGAAGAAAAGGAAACACAACATACAGAGAAAGTATGAAAACAATGGAAATAGTAATGCACAATTTCAAAGACCTTTCATTGATACGATTTTATTCAAACTCCACAGCAGCTCCCCGTAGGAGTAAAAGAAGGTTTTATTTCTATCTAGAGACGAAGAACCTGAGGTTCAGAAAGGCTAAGAGTATTTCTGTTGCAGGACCACTTCCCCTACAACCACTCCAAGTCAAGTCTCTCTTTTAGGAATGTTTATAGCACCACGTTCCTCTCCTTTGTAGGTTCATAACATTTACAATTGCATTTATTTGTGTGGTTATTTAAATAAATTTGTCTTCCCCACAAGCTTGTACACTTCACTGGCGTATAGACTATATTCATTTTTGCTCATCATTGTTATCTCCAGCACAGTATAGTTTATTATTCATATTCAATAATATTTTATGTATAAATTAATGGAGTCATAGTCTCCAATACTAAGTAATATCCATAAAGCACCAATCATTGAAGTGAATCTGGACTTCCAAATCTCTAACTTTTCAAATGTTTTGAAAAATTTTTTATCTCAGGTCTATTTATGGTGAAAAAAACCATGCATCCTCACAAGATATTTAAAATGCTTTTCTATGCTTTAATTCAGATTTTTAAACTCAGTTATCAGAAAGGAAATAGATAATCACTTACAAATCATGGAAATGGAGGTTTGCTTCAAAGACAGTCATTTTATTTATTTATTTGTTTAATTATTTAGGACCCATTTCCAACAAATACTTTTTAGCACCTCCTATGCATTTAAAACCACATTAGGTGCTGTGGGGAATAGAAAATTAAATATAATATTCAATCCAATCCCAGGGTTCATAAAGTTGATTTTAAGAGACTAGAAAAATCTTGTGTTGCCCTTTGAAATGAAAAATAATAACAAACCGATTAAATGCCAAAATATTGTGCAGAGAATTAATTCTCTTGGACACTTCATTGAAAACGGAAGTTGTTAGATACAGTTTCATGGAAAAGGCCAAGGAAAAACAAGACAAATCTTGAACTGATTGTGGAAAGTGCAAGTAAGGCTGGAGCAACTGTGTGGCAATGCAGTTGGGAGTGGGAATGAGGTGGCAGTAATGGAGAGGTAGGCAAAGGGCAGATCATGAAAGTTATGTTTTCTTAATCCTGAAATCTATTGGAAGCAATGGCATAATTTTTCTCTTAAGTCACCTTGGAAATCATGCAGATGATAAAATGGGATATATTAGGATGGCAATAATTTATAGAAGGCAAGGAGATAAGCTATGCTTATTTGAGCTTACATAGATATGAGACATCAGAATATAGAAGCTATAATTCTTGGTCACTGAGTGAATATTGATGGGGGGAAGATGTCAAATAAGATGTAGAGATATAGTATTAGTCCTAGGTTTCTTGTTTCAGAGTTTGGGAAGAAGATGGTATCATTTTCTGAAAAAGAATAAAAACTGTAGAGCATGCAAATTTATGACAGGATAAATCATGCAGTTTAAGTACATGTAGATAGATCAAGGTACTACTGGAAGATGCAATGATACCTATCATTGCATTTTAGATTATGTCACAGAAAAACAGGAAGATGAGAATAGAATCCTAGAGAATACCAAGAGTTTTGGCGTGAAGAGAATTAGAGAAAATTGAGAAGGATTTGCCCCAAAAATGTAAAAATAAACTGGGGAGGCTAATGACCCTAAACCAAGACAGGACAGAGTACGTGAAAGAAGCAATAGTTAACAGTGTCAGGTGCTTCTGAAAGTTCAAGTAATGTAAGGACTAAAAATAAAGTGTTGGATCTGACAACTAGGAAATTACTGGAACCACTGTGAGAGCAATTTCAGTTGGGTGACAGGCGGGAAGCAGTTTTCAGCAGGCTGAAGTGGAACTGGCAGGTGAGGAAGCCAGTTCTTCAGTGAGAAGAGATTAATTTTCAAAATGTCTGGCTGTAAAGGCAAGTGAGATATAAGCTACGTGGCAAAGGGGGGGGGGATTATTTTAACATGGCAGAATAGAGGATATGTATTTGCTGGAAGGTACAAACCAGTAGAAAGAAAATCATAGATTTAATGAGATTTTTTAAAGAATTAGAAAGACATGGGACCCAAATTACAGGTAGAAAAATTTTTGTTTCATATAAAATACTGTGAAATGAAGGAAAATTGTTCAATGGAAAACCCAATGCCATGAATTTGTAGAAGATGGCAGAGAAAATCCTGCCCGATGCTCTCAATGTCCTCAATGAAATGGAAGGTACCACAGAAGGATTTGGCAGTAAGTGACACCGAAGAGGGAACATGGGTTTGTGGGGGGAAAGCACAGTTGTATGAGGTGGGGGTAACGAGGAGACAGAGAAGATGAGAATATTTTATTTTGGATGTTGGCAGAATTGATATTGAAAATACTTAACTGATACAGCATGGATCCAGTCAATCAAAAAGGACAGCATGCAATCAACAATGTTGGACTTGGGCCCAGCCAGTGCAGCTCGCTGATTGAGGAATCAGGAGGTCAGAGTTTGATTCCAGGTCAGGTCACAGGCTTGAATTTGTGGGCTCCATTCCCCAATGGGGGCATGAGGGAAGCAGGCTGATTGATGATTCTCTCTCACCATTTATCTTTCTCTCTCTCTCTTCCTCTCCCTTCCTGTCTGAAATCAAGATAGATAGATAGATAGATAGATAGATAGATAGATAGATAGATAGATACAATTTTTTAAAAAGAATGTTGGAATTGGGTCCTGGAAGCTTTTTCTGGGCAAGATTTTAACGCTTTCCTTATATTATGAGAAGGTTCAAAGTGTTCTCACAAAACTGGCTTGATTGAAAAAAAGAAAAAAGGGATTTGTTAGCTAAGCAGTGGGCATGGGGAAGCCTTGCAGTAGCAATTGTTTTTCAAGTCGTATGAACTTATTTGATTCCTTTGACTATTGGTATGGTCATACCTGTACATACTGACTCAATGTCAGCCTTTGATGTTGGCGGGGATCACAAAGAGACTCAGTCGGGTCTGCAGATTTTGTTTATTACCTATGCCAACAGGCAGAGAAGCTCTGGACACAATGGTAGACAGAACTGGTCTAGGAAAAAAGTGTTTGCAGATCAGAGATTAATTTGAAAGTTTTGCTGCAGATTCCAGATAGACATTTGCTAAAAATGTTGTTTTATGGCTCTTTAAAGTCTGTCTTTGAATGAAGGAGCTGGACTAATAAAGCTGCTGTCATAATAGTAGACATTTATTGTCTACCCCACTTCAACCACCCGTTCCCTTCGTCAGCGCAGAATTGATTTGTTGCTAGCACTCCACTCTAGGACAAACACTTCTTGCCTTTTGAGCATATCTCTCCTTTTACTCCCACTCTAAGATTTTTTTTGTCCGCATTAGGATTTTCAATACATTGACCCACTCCATTGTTCACACGCCCAACCAATGTGCTCACTTTCCTCTTACCCAGCTTAGGTCCATGGGCCAGCATTAAAATAACCTCAGGTTTCCCTTCACTCTCTCCACCGCTGAAGAACTAACAGGGCAAAACCCTTTCTCCTGTTAATTACAATCCTGTACCTACTTGTCGCTCTGTACTTGAGCAGCTAAATGTATTGGGAAGAAAAGCGCATTCGTGCTAATTTGTCACACTTTGAATTTAAAATCACAAATTCATGGAGTGCTCTTACCTAGCTGGCCAACCTACAGTATTTCCCTCACTCATGTACTCCCCCACTTTGCCACACCACTAACCCTGTCCCCTGTTTCCCTCTCTTTCTGCTAAAACTTTCAGAGCCCCTTTCTCTTCTCACTTCCAGCTAATGCCCTGACTTCCCACTTCATTGATGACTCAACATGGTATGGAAAAACCTGCATGGAGTCAAATGAGCCTTGAAAATTTCTTGGAAGTTCCACATTGGAAACTAACACATCTCTCTTAAGAAATCTGGTAGAACCACGTGTTCCTCTAGCATTGACACTTTCCTCAATTTGTTATCGGGTAAATTATATAGCCTACATTCAAGTTCATATTGGACAAAACAATCTATCTTTAGACATTATAATCATACTTTCCACAATTTGATGCTCACACTACGAGACATATATGGGAAGCAACTTCAGGAGGGGAGAGAGCATATTCACTCTCACTCTTACTCTGGGGCATAAACTCATTGAGTGATAAGATAGGACAAATGTTTGCACTACATAAATTTGTAAGTCTATAGCTTTTTTAGTCTCACATTTTTTGGAGAGTGGGAGCTGGTGAATATGAAATGTTAATTCACATTATATAATAAATGTATGATGTGACCCCACTAAAAAATATGATGCATTTTATGCTTCTTGCTAAATTTGATAATGCTTAGCTCAGTCAGGCCCTGGCATTAGTAAGCAATAAGTGTTAGCTATTAGTAGTAATAGTATTAATATTCAAGAGTTTAGGTTATAGGCACATAGAGAAGACATAGGAATATAAAAATAAATGGTGGCATATGATAAATACTAAGCAACCATTATAGGTGCTTAGAGCAAAGCGAGATCATCAAATACATCCTCAGTGATTCCATTTGAAATGTTATGCATAAAAATGCATGAGATTACAACAAGAAGGAACCTAGCATCTGTGAACCCACAGTTTAGATAGAATACTGGACAATGTTGGAGATCATTTCCAGGTCACTCCCAGAAAAATAAGCCACAAAACAAGATTTACATGCATATGCTTTATGGTTTTCAATACATATTTACCTTCATTATCTCATTTAATCCTCGCAGAGTTTAGACGATGGACAGGCGGGTATTCCTATTCTAGATTTACTAACGAATAAATAGTCTGTTGAAGAGTTTGACTTGTCTACCCTCCTTCATTCATTGTGGTTGAACCAGCATATACATAGTGGTTCTCTGACTCAAAATCCAGGGATTTATCCATTGTATGTTTCCTGTTTCACCTGCAGTGATCATTCAGAGAGAATAAACTGTGCTGAGATAGTAAGTGCCAGGCTTAATATATTTCTTAAAGTACTTTCTTGTGTTGACAAAGTCCATTTAAAAAGGAGAAAACCTTTTAAAACTTGTGCAACCATCAAACCTTTATTCCAGTAACTAGACATGCTGGTACCATCTTAATGCAGATATTTGGAAGCAGAAAAGAGATGCTCATTTTATCCACAGTGTTTTTCCATCTGGCCCAAGCAATTTCCTTTTGTTTGCCTTTAAACTGTGTTATACAAAAATTAATTTTACCCTGAGGGTTTTCACTGTGAATCTCACAAATTTCATTCTGGTTATTTCTCATCATCAGTAACAAATTGATCTTGTGAGGGAAACGGTGCTTATCAATTTTTCTGGTTTACAGCCCATCAGATTTTTTTATTAGATCTTGCCATTAATAAATGCCTCTGTTTTTTTTCCAAAGTTGTTGACAGCTATTATAATTATTTTGTCATAAGAGTACAGTTTACTTTAGTGTATATTTATTAATTGGAAAATTACCTTCTCAAATTAGTTTATAATGAGAATGATTAGGTTTACTGTCACTTAAACAAGCAGTAAATAAAAAGTCAATTCAACTAAGTATATGTGATTAATAATTTAAAACACAAATGTGTGTCTTGTAATTGTTTAACCAAACTTGTTGCAGAGCTTTCTCAATGATTTCTATAGGTGATTAGAAAAATCTGCTGATGCATAACTTCAGCTTCCTAAAGTCCTTGGAAGATGAAAGACAAAAGAATAGAAATATTCTATAACTAGTTCTTTCTTGATTTACTTATCTAAGTTGAACTCAGATTTGTCATCAGGGACATACAAGTAAACAAGGCATAATTTCTGACCAGTTTTAAAATGTCACAATATCAATAAGTACCATGAATTTGACATTTCCTGCGTAATGGGCAGAACTCCAGGTTTTTTCACAAGATATATAAATATTTTTTCATTGAAGTCAACCCTGGGAGGAAAATATATTGTAAGGAATGTAAGATTCCTAGAACTAACTTATGACCCTTGGAAGCATGCTATCCAAGTCCATAAGAGTCACTGCCTCACTTATCTTGGCCACTTCTACTTAGAAAAGCTGATCTTAAATGACAGTCACAGAACCCCCTACTCACTGAGCTCACCGTTTTTCCAAGGCACTCCGTCATTAATTAGAATATCCTGGAGGCAATGTCAGTGTCTGAAGCATCCCCCTCCACCAATCACCAGGCATTGTGGAGGGTTTGGGTCAGAGCTTCCAAATGTCACCATGCTGCCTCAGCCTAGAGCCACAACCCCTATAACTCCCACCACAATATTATATTCCATCTTTAGTTCAAACAAACCGACTTTTTTCCCCCTTCAGCTCTAACTCTGTCAGGAACTAAACCAGGAGACAAGGATAAGTGGAAAATTAAGACAAGATGTCTGCCCTCAGAAATTCTAAGGGAAAACACTGTAAGCTCATTCTCATGGGAATGAATAGCACCGTAGGAATTTATTTGGAGATAAAAGGTACAAAAACGTTCTGCCTTTGTTGGGCAGAGGCAGTGGATGGGAAGCAGGCGTGAAGAATGTATAACATTTCAAACAAATCCTAAAAATATTTATCAAAGTGGAATTAGAGAGGCATCTCTTGAAAGTACTGGAGTAGACAGATTCAGTGTACATCCTACTTTAATTTTGTCAGTTTCAAACTGTGGCACCAAATAATTCGCCTACTTCTGTAGGATTCCTTTCTTACCTGAAAAAGAAGTTAATGATAGCATGTACATTTTTCTTGTATGTATGATGCTACAATGACATAGTGTGTATCAAATGCTTAGCACAGAATATAGCACATATTGAGGCAGAATGCACATATAAAACATAGAATTAGTATTTATAATTTCAGGGCATGTGTTATTTACCTTCAGAAATTTTGACATGTAGAAAACAGAATATCAGGCTGTTTCAACAATTATCTAAAAGAAATATACCCAATATTTATCATGTATTGAGGAGACTAGAGCGTACGAAATACTAGCTTGTATAATCCTATAAATATCAGATAATGCTGCTTTGGGGTATTTTTTTTTTTATTATAGAGTTGTTACCAATTCTTTAAGATTCTGTGTTTACATGGCCTACACCAGCATGCTCGTATATCCTGTGAGTGGCTCTCAGCTATTTTGTAAATGCTGTGGCACTACCATATTGTGGATTTCTCACAGCACGGACCATAACGTATCTTTGACCTGACACATAACAGGTACTCAGTAAGAGATGCTTAGGAGCAACTGATAACTTTCATTACTTAAACATTATAAATTTCATTTTTATGATATGTACCTACAGGACACCATTTTAGTTTTTGTTGATTTTTTTTAGAAATAGAGGAAGGGAGAGGGAGAGAGAGAGAGTGAAACATCAGTGAGAGAAACATTGGTCCATTGCCTCCCACACACTTCCTACTTCAGATTGAGCCCGCAATCCGGGCATGTGCGTGCCTGGGAGTCGAATACTAGGTGGCCTCTCCATGCATGGCACGATGCCCAACCAGCTGAGCCACACAGGCCAGAGCCATTGTAGTTTCTAATCTCATCATAAGTAATGAGACTTACTGAGAAAATCACACAACTGGGGAAATTGATGTAATTAATGTCACTTTAAATGCATGAACACGGTGATCACCAGCCTCTAATAAATATTCACTTACATACTAAGTGTCTCCAGAGCCTTGTTCTTCTATTTATTATTCAGCTACTTAGTTTGTTTTTCTGTTCGTGTTAGATAATCAATTTTCTTCATTATTTAAAGAAGTTAGGCAGAGTTTTCAGTTACTTTGTGCTGTAAGCATCCCCCTGTATGGAAGTTAAATACAAATACCTCCTTCTCTGGCTTTGAAGATGTTTTACCTTATTGCTCACCCGCTCCCTCCCATCCACAACCTGTTTCAATACAATTTACTTTTGAGCCAAACTGGACAACTATAATCTGTTTTGGGGATATATTTTTTTTATTTTTCATGACCATATCTTTGTCTAGGTTGCCTTTCATTTCAGAAATACTCTCTATTCATTCTGCAAGCTAAAATTCTTAGGATACACTCATCTCGGATCTTATCTACTCACAAGGATTTCCTGACTCCTGAAACAGTTCTTATACTTTCCTCTTTTGAGCCCATATTGCAATGGGGTTATATTACTCTCATGACATGGATTTGACCCCCTGCAATAGTATTATGTATAATTCTAAATCTTGCCCCTATACTTACTCTTCTCCATGTTCTTTAAGCACCTGATACAGGATTTTGAATATGTGGGAAGTATTTCTTAAGTTAAAATTCGGAAAATATTTCACTATCTATAGTTATTAGTGAATTAACAATATTTTCTTATAATATTGGGCTCCTGTCCTGACATAATTATTTTAAGATAAAGATTAGGGGGAAAATGCGTATCTAATGATTAACACATTTTTTGATTGGCAAACGCATGCTAAAAATAATGTAATACATCTTTTGCACACATCTGCCCTAGGTAACTAGTTGGCCAAAATGATTATTTTGTTGTTAGAGTATTTCTACAATATACATATCACATACTTTGAAGAGATTAATGGAAGCTTGTCACATAGCATGCCAAATTCTTTACTAAGTTAAAATGAATGGGAAAATAAAGAAACAGGATCAATTTCTGGTATACTTCTTATTCAGATGAAATGCCTCTGATTTAACATGCTAATATTTCAAACAGACTTGAAATTCTAGTATTCCTGTTCCAGTTCCTTTGTTTTAAAAAATTAAATTTAGCAAGAGAAAAAGGTAGGGAGAGGTATGAAAAGACTTAGACTGATTGAGTGTTTAATATATGCCAGATAATATGTTAAGACTTTTGCACACATTTTCTCATTTTCTCCTCAGAACAAATGACAAGGTAGGTATGTTATTGCCAGTTTACTAATGAGAAATATGAGACAGAGAACTGTGCTCACCAATACAATTTTTTAAATGATAGAGCCAGAATCTAAATCCAGGTATTGGTTAACTAAACCAAAGGTGCCTTCACCAAATATATAGGTAACTTAATATTTTTGGTTAAAGGTCGAAAGCTATATTTAGGAATATAGAATTTTTAGGATGTAAATTGGGGAACTCACAAGTTAGTAGAAGTGGTAAATGCCCATAAATAATATAATGTTAAAAAATCCAGTAAGATCATCAGGAGTTCAAAATTGAAATGCCGGTATTTGAATTTAAACTTCCCTAAAGGATTGGAGTGTGGGTAGGTTATTGACAAAGTGAGTATAGAAAGCACAAGTGAAAGGGTACAGGGAAGGGCAAAACACCAGTAGCTGATGCATTAAAAAACAGACATGATGGGAACTGATGCTTAATCCCACTGGGAGGAATTTTGTGGAATGAACTTCAAAATTACTTCCCCCTGGGGTTTGGAAAACTGGGGTAGTTACCTACCCACTCCCACCTCTCCCTGTTTGAGGATTATCTCTGTGGCTGTTAAATCCCCAGCACTTCAAGGATTCCTTGTACTTTCAGCATTAGCACTAGAAAAAGCTCCAAGGAGAGAAACAGAGATGTAAGCCCTTGAGGTGGGAAACTGTCAGACTGCACAGGACCAGGGCCAGGAACTGTCCACAACTCAGGAGAGACAAGGTGAGCAACAACACAGCCGTATGTGGGGATGTAAAGGAGAGAATGTTTAAGGAATATTGAAGGAATCAAGGTAGGCACCACAGATGAGATCCCATTTGAATGAGGCATTGAAGGATAGACAGAATTTAACTCAGCTAGATACCGCAAGAAGTGAGGAAAAGAAGCAGGAAGTAGAATGAGTTTCATTCAATTTCAGGCTATGGTGACCACCTAATTTAAAACTGCAAGCCATTCATCCACCATCCCTTACCACAATTCTGAACTCCTCCTTATTTTATCTACTGATTTTGCATAGCAATTATTAACACACTATATAATTTACTTGTTATATTTATGTTTAATGTCTATACTGCTCACCTTCACTAGAATATGTTTCAGGAGGGCAGGACTATTTGTCTATTTTGTTCATAGATGTACCCTAAATGCTGAGAACAGTGCCCAGCACTTCAGATTATTATAATAAACTAGGGGCCTGGTGCACAAAAATTTGTGCACTCAGGGGGTCCCTCAGCCTGGCCTGTACCCTCTCGCAGTCTGGGACCCCTCAGGGGATGTCTGCCTGCTGGCGTGCCTGACCAGCCTGGGTGAGGGGCTGATGGCTATTTGCAGACTGGCCAAGCCCCTCAGTGGGGACTCTCACCCCATGGGGGTGTGGCCAGCTGGGTGAGGGGCTGAGGGCCATTTTCGGACTAGCCACAGTACCTTCATGGTTTGGGTCCCTACTGGGGTTCCTAGCCAGCCTGGGTGAGGGGCTGAGGGCTGTTTTCAGGCTGCCCACAGCTCCCATTGACCCAACATCCCAGCGAGACTGGCTTGAAGCAGGTTTCTGGGGTTTATTTATCTTCTATAATTGAAACTTTGTTGCCTTGAGTGGCCTAGGCAGGCAGTGTCCTGCATCGCTGGTGCAACAGAAGTCTCCTGTTTGCTATAACTCCCTGGCTGCTGGCCACCATCTTGGCTGGGTTAATTTGCATACAGCTGCTCTGATTGGCTGGTGGGGGAGGCTTGGCTGGTGGGGCGTGGCTTAGGTGTAATGGAGTGAGGGTCAATTTGCATATTACTCTTTTATTAGATTAGATATTTGTTGAATGAAAGAATGAATCTGATCATTCAGCTTTTGAGTTATTGAATGGCTAGCTCTACATTTAATGAAGATGGAGAATCTGAAAAGAAAGGAAGCATGAGAAAAGAATTAATGAATTCTGTGTGGAGCCCATTTGAATCCAAGGTGTCTATGAGCCATCCCAGCCATGTTTCAGTACAACGACGAAGGAGGAGGGCAGGAATTGATGCTCACTTAACACTGTGTCTTTGCAGTTTAACTTGATATTCAGCAGCATACATTTGGTACATTTTCAAGGATCTTTTTCCTCAGGAAATCATCTATATTTATAGTATTAATATACTCTGGCAGGCACCATAATCTCACATTTTTCTGGCATCATCTATCCTCAAGGGCCTCTAGGCCTTTTGTGCTGAAAAGTTATTTCTCTTATAGTTTTGCATTTACTTCTTTAAACTGAGCGCATCTGTCACCGGAGCTGATTCCCCTTGGCAGCCCCCAATCCCTCACTCATGCCCTTAGCTTAGCACTAAACTTCCCCTGTGACTCACTCTTCTGCCCTAATATGCCGCCGAATTCTCTTCTGATGCCGCTGGCTGGAACTAGGAGATACAGAGTCTTTGGAGAGGGACACTGTCCTTTGATTTAATATCATAGGCAGTCTTACCAGCAAGACTAGGTAGAACTGACACTTATGCTGGATCTTGGATGATCAGCAGTCAAAATAAAAGATTACGTGATAGCCAATTCCTATTTCTGGCATAAAGGTTATACCTACTTTCACCCAGCTGGTGTGGCTCAATGGTTGAGCATAGACCTATGAACCAGAAGGTCATGATTCAATTCCTAGTCAGGGCATATGCCCAGGTTGTGGGCTCTCTCCCTCTCCCCGTCTTCTCTGAAATCAACAAAAATATATTTAAAAAATAAAAATAAAATAAAATAAAAATAAGTGAGAGGTGTGTGACTCTTCCTTTTACTTGAACACTGAGAGGCCGTTGTAGGGTTATTAATTGGCCTAATTTCAATATTATTATGTCTCAGGGATTAGAGAAGCCCAATGAGCGGGAAAGTGCAGGGAACTGTCCACCATTGGAGCAGTCAGAACACACACATCATTTACCAATTGTTTGCCATCTTATATGAGTTTGTCACACCCTAAAATAATCATAAGAGCAACATCAAAGATCAATAATCACAGGTCACCACAGTAAATATAGTAATTATGAAAAAGTTTGAAATATTGCAAGAATTCTTAAATATGACACAAAGACATGAAGTGAGCGAACGTTATTGGAAAAAAATGGTGCTGATAGACCTACTGGAGGCCTGGTTGCCACAAACCTTCCTTTTGTAAAAAAATGCAAGATCTGCAAAGTGTAAGAAAGTGAAGTGTAATATGACAAGTAGTAAGGCTATAAGTAGATTACCATAGTTTGAAATTTTCTTACGTTGAAGTTTACCTTTGTGTTAATGAGGGGGAAATGGTGTGTTGGACAAAATAAAAAAAAAATCATTGTGAACAGAATGCTGAAAGTTTATAAGTAATTCAAAAAAGTAATTCCTTTCAAGCAAGCTCAAGTACTTTAGAAGTATCATTTACATATAAATACTTGGAATGGTAGGCTAATTACAATTGTTTCTATCCATTGAAACCATTTCTCAAAAACGTTCTCTTAGACTACATTTTCATATTCTACCATCTAGTTTCTTTGAAAGTAAGACAAGTGTTTTTTAATACTCAATAATTTAGATTTGTCACTAATTATGCTTATATCCAATTAATCAGGTTTTCCAACAATATCTTTGTTGCAGAAAACTAAAGAAAAACCAAGTGATGCTTTAAAGAAAAGGAGGGACACTGTTTAATACACCAGTGGACTCAGGGAGTAACTTTCCAAATCTGAGTACTGAAACATGCAGAGGGCTTCTTTTTATATCTCCCTGTGGTCTTTGTCCCGAAAATATGGATTATGCTTCTGGACCTTTTCTCAGGCCTTGAAGAAGGTCCCCAGGTGTTGGGGGTCTCCAGGCCATATCTGATGGCTTGGCTTGGCACCAGCGGTAATAACCCTCCCTCTGGGGCAGTGCACTGTTCACAGTTTTATGGCTTCTGTAACAGATTCTGCAAGAACAGTTTCTGGGAAGGAGGTAATGACTTAATTATAGGTTATCAAGAATGTACACTGAGCTTGCTGGCATGAATTCCAATTGCAAGCCCCCAAAATATCAGGGTAACATTGGAATTAGCTCTTTTTAGCCTTCTCATATTAACCAGCCATGAAACAACATTATCAGAATAAAATGTCAAAAGCCCTATGGTTAGTCGCTACATCAAGAAATTTCAGGTTTTGTAGAGTTGTTTGAAAAGAAAGTATAAGCACTGAGTGGATATTATTTACGTCAGAACCAGAATCCCTTCATGGACTACATGAAGAACTACAAGAGAAACATAGCCATGGAAACCCTGTGCCTTTATCTTATTTTTATTTTTCAATTACAGTTCACATTAAATTAGTCTCTGGTATACAATTATATAACTTACAAAGTGATCCCTTTGATAAGTCCAGTGCCCACTTGGCACTATCCATAGTCATTATATTTTTATTGACTATCTTCCCTATGCTGTACTTTGCATCCCTGTGACGATTTTGTAACTGCCAATTTATATTTCTTAATCCATTCATCTTTTTCACCCAGTTCCCCAACACGCCTGCCATCTGGCAACCATCAGTGTGTTCTCTGCATGTATGAGTCTGACTCCATTTGGTTTGTTTTTTTTGTTTTTTAGATTTCACCCTTTGATGACTTCATATGGTATCTGTCTTTCTCTATTTGGCTTATTTCACTTAGCATGATACCCTCTAGGTCCATCCATGTTTTCATAAATCCGTAAGATTTTATTCTTTTTTTATGGCTAAATAATATTACACTGTGTATATGTACCACATCTTCTTTATCTAATCATCAATGGACACTTAGTTGCCTTCCATATATTAGCTTTGTAAATAACACTGCAATGAACATAGAGATATATTAATCTTTTCAAATTAGTGTTGGATTTCTTCTGATAATCACCCTGAAGTGGAATTTCTGAGTCATAAAGTAACTCTATTTTTAATTTTTCAGGAATGGCTATGCTATTTTCCATAGTGGCTGCACTAATTTGCTATCCCACCTACAGTGCATGAGGATTCTCTTTTCTTCACATTCTTACCAACACTTTTGTTTGTTGATTTATTGATGGTAGCCATTCTGACAGGTGTGAAGTGATATCTCATTGTGGTTTTAATCTGCCTTTGATGAATAGTGATGTTGAGCATGTTTTCATATGTCTGTTTGGCCATCTGGATGTTCTCTTTGTAGAAATATCTATTCAGATCCACTGCCCATTTTTTAATACTCTTTGTGGTGGTGGGGGGGTTGTTTTGTTTTAAGGTATATGAGTTCTTTATATAGTTGTATATTAACCCCTTATTCAATATATTATTGGCAAATATCTTCTCCCATTCAGAATGTCATCTTTTTGTTTTATTGACAGTTTCCTTTGCTATGCAAAAACTTTTTAATTTGATGTAGTACCATTTGTTTATTTTTTATTTGGTTACCCTGTGCATTTAAAGGAATGAATGACATAAAAATTTACCACCCCTTGATGACTTTCTCCAATGTCTCATTACCCGACCACTAATGTTTCTATTGCTTATTTCATACAGCAAATTCTAATGTCTTTTTATCCTAAACATTACAAAGGCTAAAAAGCACCTCTTATGGATATTGTGTGGCTCTGTTCCTCTCTCTAATTATAATTCTGCCTCTATTCAGTCAGAAATCCTCTATATTTATCCATTTAACATGAGATTGTCAATTCTCCTAGTAATCATTATGTTGTTTTACTTTTTGCATTTAACTCTGTGATATAAGGGTAGTGTTATATACTCAGTGAGTAAGTTTTTTACTAAGCATAATTATTCGTATCAATTTTTTTTGCTTGTAACTTTTTATTCTGCAAGGATAATTGTTGCAAGCCAAAGACAATGGGAAATAGGAAGGCACATTGACTGGTACACTGGGGTGAACTTAGAGGTGTGCAAATGGGTCAGGTTTGCACAGGGCTGACCAGTCCTGTCTGTGCACATAGTAGCTCCAGCATCTTCCAGCCACTACTCAGAGGAGACATGGTGATATCATGGCTCCAACCTGGCTTCTAGCATCAGATCCCTATAGAGCACTTTTGAGTCAGGAAAGAACCACCCTGGCTTCTCTCTTTAATCAGGGAGATTTCCTCAAAGGAGCTCTACCCTTCAAACAGCTTACTGGCCAGAATCAGGTGATATGCTCACTCATTCCACTAACATAAGGAACTGGTTAGCTTAGGTTACGGATGCCTAATTTCATAAACTTCCCATGCTTACCTACCAAATAAAACCAGGCTTCTTTAAATTAGACTGTAACCAATGACATGGCATTCAAGGTCTTTGAGCCTCAACTTAGTTATTTGCAATATGTCAGCAATAAATAAATAAATGACATGAGAAAGAGGAGAGTGGATAAGGACCATGGCTAATAAAAAAATTAATTTTAAAAAATTTGCTGCACCCAGAAATCAAGAAATAGCAAAATGGTAGCTTCCCTAAAGATTAAAAGTAAATAAATGAAAAGTAAACGAAATGAATGCTTAGATACAATGGTTACACAGTGACATGCCTCTCTGTATCTTTAGGGAGGCTCTTTGTGAAAAAGGTTTTTGTATTGCTGAAAAATGTGTATTGCATTCCCAATAATTATATTTGCACTAAAATATAGAGGAATGGGTCAAGATAGTAATGCATCATTTACGTTTAAACATAGAAAGCACATGCATATGCATGGATTTCAGCTCACCTAAATAGGCACCACAGTTTATGTCATGGCACACATCCAAGGGTCAAGCCTAATGCATATAAATAATTATTTGATTTCCATATGAATAGTCACTCATTTTGCATTCATTTTAAGTTCTAACTACCACATTTTGATTTGTGTTTGCATATACTGCTATCACCTGCCCACTTAATGGCAGCACAGCGATTGTAAAACAATGGTGCATGGTATCCAGATAAAGGATAGATGGGGCCAAAGGAAAAAGGAAGAGAATATCCCAGCCTTTTAAAATTGCAAATTTCAAACTGCTGATCTCTATGGCATGTTCTGAATGTCAACAACCTCTGTATTATAGTTTCTTTACTTGCCCTGAAGCTGGAACTCAATTTTTGTTTCTCAGCAATATGTTATCTTGTTAATTATTTTCTTTTCATGTAAAGCGTTGAACATATTAGACATCCTTACACATAGATTGTAAATAGCAATAAGCAATTATTACATAAAAAGGCTTATGTAAGTTTCTTATAACTAGTTAACAGTATCTTCCACCAAATGTCCATGGCCCCCAATAATTTTTCTTCATGCACACTCCTCTTGGGTCTGTCTATTCTAGAATTTATGCTGATAATGAGCTTTGAATACTGATTTCTATATGACACAAGGTCATAAAGGAGAGCTTTTTATCAAAATAACTGGAGATGTAATCTTGAAATACACCTCATCTATACAGCTGTCTTTAATCTCTGGGGATAAATAGTGACAAATGAGGCTTAGTTTTTTACTTGTTTAGCTACTACTGAAACAGAGTGGGTGTTCTAATGGAGCTTTTAAGTGGATAATAGGCATGCAGTGAGCATTCTGAGGTGTGATAATGAGCTCTATGTATGGATACGGGACTATATTTTTCACTGTGTTTCTGCACAAGAAAGTATTTGCAATTTATAAGAGAATCAGAGGTCTATTTACACGGCCACTGGGATGTGTGCTAAATTTCCTTATGCATTTAAATATCCCTATTTTCACACCCACTACAACTATTATTTAGTTTGCAGATTCATTAAGCTATACAATGTGTTCTTATTAACTGCCAAAGGAATCATGTCAAATTAGGTGTGGATTTTTATTACTTAAAAAAAATAGCACACTATAATGCAACATGCTCAAAATGTTTGAATCACAAAATGGATGTGAGAAGAAAAAACTCTGGAGAAAATTCTTTCATACAAGCCTTTAAATTAATGTATTGAATGCACTCCAGTTACAAGAAAGCACTAGTTGTGACTTCAGTACTGGTTTGATGAAAGTAAATCTAGATTCTCTTATTGCTGAAATGTGACAGACTACATAAATGACTGCATCCAGGACATAGGAGCCATGGAATCCTGACGGCTTCCTTAAAAGAAACTATTGCTCTTGCAAATCTCAGTATGGTTAGTGTCAAAGAAAGAGAGTAAGCAAAGTTTAAAGTAAAAGTGAGCATGAGGTGCTCTGACCAAAAAAAAAAAAATAGTTTGGTTTCCTAATAAAATCAACAGTTAATTTCCTGCAAATAAGAGAATGTGAAAACATATACACAAGAATGAGGAGTTTTATAATGCCTTATGTTATATTTCCCATAACATGTACCCTACAAAGTGTGGGAATATGGTATTATGGAAATAGCATTGACTTTGGTGCCAGTAACTCTGAATTCTCATCCTTTGTATGACACTTACTTCCTAGCTGTATGATTGTAGATTATATATCATCTTTATTTTCAGTGTTCTTAAAATGTTGCAGAGGGTGTACTTCTGACTCAACTGATGGGCTGACTCCTCTTTATAACCCAAGATATTCTGAAGGGCCCTCTAAATACTAAACACCTAGAAAGTATTGGTGTGTATTTGCTTTTTAAAGTGGTTCTAGACTCATAAGAAATAAAAACATTCACTAGCCACTCCTACATTTTTTTTAATTGGAACTAAAACCAAAAGCCTTGATTGCCCCAAGTACAAATTCCAGTATCTGAGATGTTTTCAAGAGACTATACATTTGACCAGCCACAAAACATTTGCAAATCAAATCTAACAATATGGACATTACCATTCCAAAAGTGATAAATGGGAAGGAAGACGGGAGTATCAAATCCCAAGTAAGTCCAAAACCTTCCAAGAAAAATTCCATCAGACCGTAAGCCCCAAGATAACTCTTTTTGGGTTGAGGCTCTGCCCTCCAAGCCTGCTGGGGTGGCAACATCACCTCCACAGCTTTGGTTAGAAGCCATCTGGCCTGTTGAGGTGGTGATCTCTGGTGATCTCTGAATCACCCATGCCGGCCTTCTCTTTTCTTGAAGGATAGCCCAAGTTCACAGCCAAATAACTCTATAGGATAGTGTGTAGGGTCTAAGAAGTCCTACAACCTTCCTTTATTTTGTTTCACGTTCTCCATTCTCTTCAGTTTAAACTAGCATTGTTTTTGCCTCTATTCTTGGTCTCCGTTGAGATGGTTGATTAGATTCCTGGTTCCCCACTCATATTTAATCTGCTTATTAAAAGATCAGTCAGACACCCTCTCGGTGTTCTCATTTTTTGTAAAATGGACAGACTGAAAATTTTCTGCATCTCCAAATTCTGATTTCTTCTTACTAAACAATTCTATGTTCAATTTATCTTGCCCCTGTCATATTTCGCTATAACTAGTCAAAAGTAACCAAACTGCTTTTTAATACTTTGCTTAGAAATCTCCTCAGCTCAAAATCTTTCAGGAAACAGGAGAAATCCTGCCCCCCCCCCCCCCCCCCCCCCACCACACACACACACACACAGTTCAGCCAAGTCCTTTGCTACTTTATTGCAGGGACTGTCTTGTCTTCATTGTCCAGTAACACATTCCTCATCTCCATCGGAGACCTCGTCAGAGGCCTTTACCATTCATATCTCTATTAACTTCTCTACATGATTATTAATGTACTAGGGGCCCGGTGCACAAAAATTTGTGCACTGGGAGGGGGGGTGTCCCTCAGCCCGGCCTGTGCCCTCTCCCAGTCTGGGATCCTTCTGGGGATGTCCAC
>PVJC01003540.1:0-69727 GCA_004026665.1 Murina feae
TGAAATGCTGAAAGGTATCCTTTGAGAATGAGGAAGAAGAAAAAGGAAAGTAAAAATTATGAACAACAAATATATATCAACGAGTGAATCTAAGAATCAAGTGAATAAAATATCTGATGAACAGAATAAACTGGTGAATAGAATAGAATCAGAGGCATAGAATGGAGTGGATGGACAATTTTGGGGAGTTAAGGGTGTTGGGGGTGCGTGAAGAGACTGGACAATAATTGTACACCTATGGATGAGGACAGTGGGGGGGGGCAAAGACAGAAGTTGGGGTGGGAACTGGGAGGAGGGGAGCTATGGGGGAAAAAAGAGGAACAACTGTAATAAGCTGAACAATAAAGATAAATTTAAAAAAATTTTTTATCAGGTTTATGATCCATTGATTTAATTTTTGTGTATGATATCAGGTTGGGAAGGTCTAACTTCAGTCTTTTGCATGTGAATTTCCAGTTGTTCCAGTATCTTTGGTAAAACCTTCACAACTTTTTAAATGAAAGTTTCTTTTTGGATTTATTTAAGGTCACTATGCCTCTCTCTCATTTCCTCCTTAAAGTATTTTTATCAGTATGACAGGGTTGAAATACACTGAACTTACATCCAGACCTTTGTATAGTTTTTGTTTGTTTGTTTGTTTTTCAAATTTTAAGTTTGAGATTTTTTTAGAAACGAAGGAAGCGTACAATCACATTATCTTCACAAATGATTTCTGTATCTATAATGTGACTGTATTTGAAGACAGGATCTTTAAAGAGGTAAAATGTAATTAGGGTGGCCTTAATCCATTGTCAGTTTAAAAATATGTTATAGCCATCCAATAGGTGTCATGAACTCACTGTGGTTTCAATTTATATTTCCTTAGTGGCCAATGATATTGAACATCTTTTCATGTGTTTATTTGTTAATACTTGTAAACATTAGTATATCTTCTCTGGTTAGATGTCTATTAAAATTGTTTGCTCTGTTTTTTAACTGGGTTATTTTCTTATCATTGAGTTTTGAGAGTAATTTATATGTGCGAGATACAAATTCTTTGCCAGATATGTGATTTGTAAATATTTTCTACCAGTATGTAGATTATCCTTTTATTCTCTCAACAGTGAGATTTATAGAACAAATGTTTTCAGTTAGGATGAAATCTGATTTATCAATATTTTCATACATATGAAAGTTTTCATTACATATATAATATATGTTATATATAATGGAACATTAATCAGCCATAAAAAGAGGAAAATCCTGCCATTGTGACAGCATGGATAGATCTGGAGGGCATATGCTAAGCGAAATAAACCAGTCAGAGAAAGATAAGTACTGCATGATATCATTTATATGTGGAATCTAAAAAAAAAAAAAAGCTGAACTCATAGAATAGAGAGTAGAATGGTGGTTGCTAGGGACCAGGGAGTGGGAAATGGGGAGATGTTCAGTAAAGGTTATAAACTTTTAGTTCTAAGACGAATAAGTTCTGAGGTTCTAATGTATGATATGGTGACTATAGGTAATAACACTGTATTGTGTACTTGAAATTGGTTAAGAGATTAGCTCTTAAGCATTCTTATCACAATAAAGGTTAACTGTGAGGTAATGGATGTGTTAACTTAATTGTGGAAATACTTCACATTGTATGCATATATTAAATCATGATATTGTAGACTTTAAATATATATACAAAATCGTCAGTTATAACTCAATAAAACTGGAAAAAATAAACAAAAAATAATACTATGTTTTGATAAGAATTTCAATAAAATCTCAGATCAATTTGGGGAGAACTGACATCTTTACAATATTAAATCTAATCAATGAACCCGGTATACCTTTCCACTTATTTAGCTCTTCACTGATTTCTTTCACAAGCCTTTTGTAGCTTCAACTCTCAAATCTTATATGTTTCCTTAGGCTTATAACTAGTATTTCACCTTATTTTGGAGCTACTGTAAATGTTATTTAAAGTTTCAGTTTCCAGTTGTTCATTGCTGGTGTACAGAAATATGTGTGTTTTGTGGTTGGCCTTGTACCTTGGACTCTTTCTAAACTCACTTATTGATTGCATGGGATTTTCTTGTAGAGTTCTTGGGATGTCTTATGCAGATAGTTATACCATCTGTGAGTAGCAAGTTTTATTTCTTCCTTTTCAATCTAGATATTTTTTACTTATTTTCCTTGTCTTACTGCATTAGCCTCTGGGAGGATGTTGAATATAAGTAAAGAAAATAGATGATCTTACCTTGTTTCTGATCTTATGGGGAGAGCACTTTGACTCTGATCATTAGGTATAATGGTAGTGTGGGGATTCTTTTTCTGAGTAAGAGAGTTCCCTTCAATTACTAGTTTGCTGGGAATTTTTCTCAGAAATGGATACTGAATTTTATCAAGTGATTTTTTTCTGCATCAATTGATAAGATTTTTATGGATTTTCCTCTCTAGTTTATTATGATAATGAATTATATTGGTTATTTTTTTAAAAATATTGAACCAGCATACTCTCTTGGGATAAACCCATATTCTCATTCTATATCCTTGTTACAGTTGGACATTACTATGGGTATACATTACTTACATAAGAAGCTGATACAACTTAATTTTTAAAGGCAATCATATACCTGATTCCATTTTCTCCTTTTTCTGGCTTCTGGTTAAGGCCATCCTTCATCTGAGAAAAAAAACAACATGTTAAAACCTAATCCATTAAAATACATTTATAGACCATTTCAGCCTCGGAGAAGAAGAATGATGTTGACATTTATCCTGAGAGCTAAGGGCATAATGATTACATTTGCAGTGCTCCATCCTTCAGCCCTAGTTTTCCTTGAAGTTAACATGTGTTTCTGTAAGCTTTGATGCTTGTTTTCCAGTGGTTCTGCAGAACACTGTGCTCCAAGAATTCAGAACAATCCACTCAATAGTTCCCTAATTAAACACATGACTCAGAAGTCTTAGTTCAATAGTGCAGTTCTACAGAAGCTCACTTACATTCACCTTGCGGAACACCCACAACTCCTTCATTTAGTTCAATGACACCTTCACAGCTTCTTTATATGCTAAATGGCGTATCTAGATCCTATACTTTGTCATGAAATATTTTATGTGTGTTTTTATTGCCTTTACTTGATATATTCATTATACTTTTTATAGAAACTGCACCAATTTCTCAATTATTCAGGGCAAGATTTTAAAATTAATATAATTAAAGATATATTTTAAACTTACTTCAAAAAGTCACTGAGAATGCACACACATACTCTGAGTGATTTATGTATGTGTGTATACACACACATACATAGACACAGACACACCCACACACACACCATGCTCAAAGATTCTTTTTTTTTTTTAATCCTTACCCAAGGATATATTTCTATTGATGAGAGAGAGAGAGAGAGAGAGAGAGAGAGAGAGAGAGAGAGAGAGAGGTATGAGAGAGGAAGATGTGAGAGAGAAACATTAATAAGTTGCCTCTCATACATGCCCCAACCAGGGATCAAAACCATAACCTGCGTATATACACTGATTGGGAATCGAACTTGCAACATTCTGGTGTACGGGATGATGCTCCAACCAACCAAGCCACCTGGCCAAGGCACTCAAAAGTTCTTTATACATTTTTAAAATATTAACCATTCACATCCACCAGTCAAACTTTTATTGGAAATCAGGTGACTTGTGTGACTGAAGAAGCAAGATATTGAGGATTATCTAATACATGATGACATAGACATAAACGTCACACCACTGAAAGACTATGTTTCCCACAGCACACATAGGAAAGAGTCAGCTGCAGGTGTCCAGCTACTTACCACTTGGTAATCATTGGCGCCCCACACTAGAAGGGTATGGCGATGGCCCTGCTCAAAATCAGAAGTTACTGGAGTGACTGGTGATCCAGGAGAAGAAATGTTTATTCTCGTCAGTTTGTCCAAATCAAAAGTCCTAAAATCCTTTGTCTGTAATGGGGAAAGGGGTCATAGTTAACACCACAGAGTCTTGCTTTGCACTGTGTAACTGAACCCTGTCAGGGCCTATTATTCGACATTCCCAGTGCACATTTGTACACATCAAAAAGTGCCTTGGGGGAGCTGGCACGTCTCAGCCCCCCACTCTTATAGACTGCCATGAAGTTTAGTATTATCACAGGAATACACTTTTCATCCAGCATTTTACTTTTATTTTGTTTTATGAAGATGAATGATATAAAAATCATTTCTATCATTGGCCAAAGAATGGCATCAGCCCTGGAGATAATCAATATTGGGTTGCCCCAAGCATTAGGAGTCAAACTTTTTTTTTACTTCAACTTATTATTATTTTGGCAACTTATTATTAATTTGGCAAGATCCAAAGTAGTGGTTCTCAATGGTGTCTAAATAGGAATGAGACAAGTCCAATCAAAATCTGTGGGGGTGGGATCCAGATAGAATTTTCCGAGCTCTCCAGGTGACCAAATAAGGACTCAAGATTGAGAACTTTAATCCAGACCAATGACTATCCACATTAGGGTTTTCTAACATTGGCACTATTGACATGTGGAGCTAGGTAGTTCTTTATTGGGAGGAGGGGCTGTGTGGTGGCATCCTGCCTTCTACATAGGAGAATAGCACACTTCCAGTTGTGATAATAAAAAATGTCTCCAGAGATTGCCAGATGTCCCTTAACTGCAGAACACCTGATTTCTAGCACCTGATCTTAGCCCAAAGGCATTAGGAATCAGTGTGGCTCCATTGAGGGTGCAATAGGCATGTGAATTAGCTTGGAAACAAACCATTATTAGAAGAGTTAGAATACAAAAGGGAAGACTTCCATAAAAAAGATATTTACACACTTTTGAAGTATTTTGTGAATGCTGAATTTCTTTTAACTAGATCTTTTAGGAGTTCATAAAAGAACAAGTTTTATAATCGTCTCTCCCATTATATTGCCCCTGGTGGAGGACTACCGACACAGATCTTGCTATTTAAAGTGTGGTTCAGCAGAGCAATCTCACCTAAAAGCTTGTTAAAATGGAAGGTTTCAGACCCACTGATCCAGAGTCTGCGTCTTAACAAGCTCCCCAGGTGATTCATATGCACATTAAAGTTTAATGTGCACTGGTCCAGAGTGAAACCAAAAGGAGAGCATCGTATTAAGACATTTCCCTTCTGGGCTTATCTTGGAATTTATACCAGGACCAAGAAGATCAGGTTCTGCAAATCCTATTATAACTCAGGCCAGATGATGAAACATAAATTTCTGTTTCTTCTACTTACTGCAGACATTTGGCCAACGCTCACCGCCTCTTCAGGAAAATATATAGTCATGTTATTGCTTCCTATATTCAATACTTTAATTTGGACTTGGTTTCCTCCGGGGAAGTTGGGAAGAGTTTCCTAAACAAAATAAAAGACAATTGGCAGTGAGGTGTTCAATTTGTATAGAATATACCTTAACCAGAGGACTAGAGTTCCCTTCCCCAGCCATGGAAAGCTGCACCACATACTAGCCCCCAAAGCATCTAACCATTCCTTAATGGCACCCATAGAAATCATGTTTGTACAGAACATGGAAGTCATCAGAAAGAGGCTTTCTTGCTCCTACCTCCAGGCCAAGGGATGCCAGGTTACAAAGCCTTATAGCTGAGGGGGTCAGAGGAGCCATAGCTGAAATGAATGCTTATCTTGTGGCACTTGAGAGCTGCTTTCTCGGGGTGCCTCCCCTCCAATTCTGAATGCCCAGACCTCAGCCCTGGACATGGTGCTCTAAACAGCCTCTCACAAACGTTTTATGTCCTCCTGCCCCCACACTTTTTCTCAGGGTTTCTGCCTTTTCCCTACATGTCCTCTCTCAAACCCCACTGTCACTAAAGCAATCTATTTCTGTTTCAGCTCCACAATTAGTTTTCTACAAAGCTAGCTATGTTCAAGAGAAACTGAGCACACTCACAATCATAATAGCATTATTCCTAACAGCCAAAAGGTGGGACAACCTATGTGTCCATCAACAGATGAATGGATAAACAAAAATGTGCTCTATCCACAAAACAGAATATTATTCATCCTTCAAAAGAAAGGGCATTCTGACACATGCTCCACATAGATAAACCTTGAGGTCATTATGCCTAATAAAATAAGTCAGTCACAAAAAGATAAATACTGTGTGACTCCCCTTAATGTGGTACCTAGAATATTCAAAGTCATGGAGTCAGAAAGTAGAATGGTGGTTACCAGGGGTTGGGGAGGAGGAATGGGGTGTTGTTGAATGGATGTAGGGTTTCAGTTTGCGAAGATGAAAACATTCTAAAGATTGTGTGCACAATAATGTGAGTATATTGAGCATGGCTGAACTGTACACTTAGAAATGACTAAGATGATAAATTTTGTTATGTATATTTTTATATTTTATCACAATTAAACATATAAATTAAAAAAGAGAAGGAAGGAGGGAGTGAGGAAGAGAGAGAGAGAGAGAGAGAGCGCTCTTCTACCTCTTATCTTACATACTACATAACACCAGGTTCCTAGGACCTGATCTTAGGCTAAGGGCGTTAGGAGTTTAGTTTAGCCCCATTGTGGGTTCAACAGACATGTGAATTAGCTTGGAAACGAACCATTATTAGAAAAGTCGGAATGCAAAAGGGCAGAAGCCCATCAAGAAGACAATTGACACAGCTTTGAAATACTTTGTGAGTGCTGACCTTCCTTTCACTAGCTCTTCTAGGAGTTCATAAAGGTACTGGTTTCATAAACTTATTTCCCATTATAAAAACTGCAAAGGAAGCTCCTCATGTAAATGTGGTCCAGCTTTTCTCCTAATTAAGTGTACCTATCGACCCTATTCCTGGCTGCATCCTTTGCAGAGAGAACACCCAGCAGTCCATGCTCTCAGAAAGGGACTATTTTGCTCCTGGGGTGCATTGTCCATAGTTACAGGACAGTTTATCAGCAAAGATCCTGGCCTCTCCTAATCCTTTCACTCCTGGAGGAAGAAGACTTCTGAACACCCCACCTGAATGCCTGAGACAGGAAAGGCCACTGGAGAATCAGAGGACAACTTACATCAATTTTCAACTGCACAAATGCAGCCACCACGAAAGACATGGAAGCCAGGAACATCCCGACGGTCATCTTTTTCAAAGGGCTGATGGGATAAGCAAGAGAGTGACTCCCAAACAGTCTCACACAAACAAGCTAATGCTATGCCCCCAAAAGACACACTCCTCTCCCACCATCCCTAAACCAACGAACTTCCCTTCCCAAACACATGCGATTGAAAGCATCTCTTCATTTGTTATTCACGACCAAGACCAGGGACACTACATGTAATAGAGAGTCTCATTTGTCTTTTTACATTGACTTTCTAGAAATTATCATTTGGGTGATACTCTGGATGATAGTTAACATTTTATCATCTAGATTATGGGGGAGGAAGACATTTTCCTCTGCCCTTCTAGGTTCTTTCTGTTGTTCTAATAATTAAATTGACATGAGATAGATTAACAAGCGAAAGTAACCACATTTAATTGCATATATATGAATGGGAACCCCACACACATGAGAGGTCCAGAGACAGAAAGGAAAATGGGATATAGACAGCATCCTGAGTCAAGATGCCTTGGGGCTTCAGAGGGGAAGAGGGCAGCTTGTAAGATAACAAGAAAAGCAGTTGTTCAGTAACTTGGATGCTTACCCTGCCATTTAGAAAAAGTTATTTCTGGTAATGACTCATTATAGGCAAGTCCCCCAATTTAAGATCAAGGGAGAAACAGACCGTTTTTTCGTGAGCCCACAGGGTCTAGATTGGGTTCAGCTCAAAATACAAAATACTCTCTGGGCCAACGTGACACATCCCGAGGACGCCTGTTCTGAACCACCTTCAGCATACCTGAGAGAGCCTCACTCAGAGGCGATTTCAGGCTGCTGGTACTAACATTTTATTTTAAGGGAAAGCTTCACAAAAATCAGCACACAGACATCTAAATTAAAAGTCTTTCTTTTTTTAAATCCTCACCTGAGGGTATGTTTTTATTGATTCTAGAAAGGGAGGAAGGGGGAGAGAGGGAGAACATTGATTGGGTTGCCTCCTGCGTGTGCCCCAACTGGGTGTTGAACCACAATCTTTTGGTACATGGGATGACACTGCAACCAACTGAGCCCCTTGGCCCGGGCTCACATGTACGTCGTTAAAAGCCCCATCATATAGATGGCGTTGTGGGAGGGGAGACAGGTTATTTTTTCCACGGAGGCCTGGAAGCTGAGGGAGTGCAGCCTAGTTGCAAAGCCCTAGGACTAACGGAGCTTCAACCCCAACCTGCGGGTCACCTACGTGAAGTTGAGGCCACATTTTGCAATCAGAGGATACACCACAGCGTCTACGATGGGGACCATGATAACGATCAAGATGGCATTCACAGTCTGCAGATGAAGTGGAGATGAACTGTTACCATGGACTCAAAGGTGACTTGGATCTCTGAAAGCAACTTCAATATTGTCTCTTACCTGCATCTGATCTGGCTGAATGTCGAGAAGTCCCTAAAAACAGAAGGGGGGGGGTGGAGTCTCATTGATAAGTTCCCACAGGTGATCCACTGGGGGGGTTGGGAATGTCATGAAGATAAAGGAGAAAGGGGGCAAAGGGACTAAAACAAGGGAACAGTGACCAGGGATGTCTTCAACTTACAATTTTCCCATTCATGGTTGTTGCTTGCAGCGTCCACCTTGAGCCCTTAAAAACAAATAAGTTCATTGCATCGTTTGGGAACATGGGTCTTTAAACATTTGACAAGTCAATGTTGATTTTTTTTTTCCAAATCAGGAATGAGGTCTTAAATGTTATGGGATTTAAAATGTTTTCAAAGCCGAGTTCATCTCCCAGCTCCATGTAATACTGGGTGAGGAGAAACAGCTTGGATTCCTGCTCTGCAAGTTAACATAACATGTAATACCCCGACCCCGACCCTGACAGAGCACCCACACAGCTCTGCTCTGAGATAAAGCTGCTCTGAGGAAAGACAAAAAAAAAATGCATTTCTGGGGTTGGTGGGAAGCGAGACTTAGCTGCCAGGTGGAAAGCAGCTTTACAGCCTGAGGATGTTCTATATTCACTGGCACCACAGTTTGGAGAGCATCGTTATGGCTAAGAGCCATTTTGACAGCCCAAGCTGTCCTAAAATGTGCTTCCATGAAGAGAGTGACAAATTTAAACCTGAGCGACCTCCTTACGTTAAACCTATTTCCCAGGAAAAGATGACTCAGGGCCGTACAAGCATCATTATTCCCACAGAGGACTACAGACGTACATGTTTCAACGTGACCGATCCACTCCACTAGGAGGACATCAGGGGAAGTCGGGAATAGAGCACTGTTCTAATTCTTAATATATGCCCTAGTTCTCTGTGTTGATGCTCATAGCCCTTCTGTGGGCTACTATCCTTTCAGCAGGGTTAAGGGATCACCCAAGACACACAGCTAACAACAGGTGGTGAGTGTATTTCTAGTGTAAGTCCACATCCAGTAGCAGGTTTGTATCAACGTGTTCCAAATGCTGTTCTTGATTTCATACTTACCAATAAGGAGGCTAAATGTGTACACTCTACTTTCTTACAAGGGCTGGTTTACCCATACAGTAATCCCCCCTGAACCATAAGTTTACACATGCCTGTGAACTTTTTAAAAACTTCAGTTTCTAAAAGGAATAATCTTATTCCTTTGACTAGTAGGCATCATACATTCAGTTACCTAACTCTACGTTGAAACATTCCTAGGCCAGCATCTTACAGCTGTGGGAGAAAGAGCAGGCGACAAGGCAATGGCTGGGGTCTAGCTCCCTGCTCTGGTTAGACCGACTTCGGGGTGTCATCGTGCACCCCTGGATGGTGCTTCTAAACCACGCATCCCATTTAGATGGAAAGATGTCAAGTGCCTGTCAGTTACAACATTCTGTGGATCCCATAAAAGGTAATGCATCTGTTTACCATGATGCATCAATGGGAAAATGCTTTATTCTCAGTGTTTAGTTTTCTTTTTCCCCTCAGGTTTTCTTTTCTCAATTTTTCTTTATTCTCAGTTTTGATTCGAAAGAGTGTTGGACACTTTGACCCAGTCTTTCCTAACTCTCCTTTACTTGAACACACCTAATTTCTTCCTTGTTTCGCAACAGAGATGTGGCTAGAACCATCTAAAATTGTTTTTTTTTTAAAAAAAACTCAATGTGATTAAGTGATCAAATAAACGAATAAAAGAGAAACTGGAAGAGAACATTTTAAAGAACTAGATACTATGGCTTGGTACAGGGTAGCACCCAAAGAACGTTTGCTACATAAAGACGTATGAAAACATAGTTCCATTACCTGCTGGTCGAACAAGGCCCAGAACATGGGGAGTGGAATGTACAGGAACATCACTCTCGTAACCATCTTAATTTGAGAGATAAGCCGCTCCTGTGGTTGGAGTGGGGGAGGGACTAATCAGACAGGATATGTCACAGTCATCAGCAGTGTTAGGTTCAGTGTGGACTTATCTGCATCTGGAGACAAGCTGGGGGGTGATGAACAATTCCGCAGAACCCTACCCGGGTTCCTTTTGAAAACAAAAACTTCCTCAGCTATTTAAAATATGAGTGAAAATGTCTGTGTAGGAGGTAAATTACTCAAATTTATATAAATTCTACTAAATGTACTCTCCACCACCATCACCAATTAACTCTTCTAGATTCAAACTAAAGTTATGTGATCACAATTACATATATTAATTGGCAGATTGTACGAAATGAAAAGCTATGACAAGATAATATTGTTTCCAGATACATTATATCTATTGTTAATCAAGTTCTCAGTATGAAACAATCACACTCCCAGAGTCTTAGTTAACACGCTGTTAAAGGTCCGAGGACACAGATGGTGATCTCATCCGTGAAGCCTTAACAAGATGAGTTGTAACCGTGGGTGCTCACTCCCCAGAGGAAGGTCCCTGGGACGCTGCAGCAATATGATCACTTACATCGTACTTCTCCCGGGCCCAGTCCAGCCAGTGCTCTCTTTTGGGAAATTCCTTACTCCGGTGCCTAAACCTATTCTTGATGGCAAACTGAAGGAGGGGAGAAAAAACAAATTTCAGAACAGAACTGATCCCTTTACCAGGGAGACACATTTCAATTAAAACTCCTTTTAATGGAAGACTTCTGAGAGATGCAAAATGTAAAATTGTATACACCAATACAGTGGTTCTCAACCTTCTGGCCCTTTAAATACAGTTCCTCATGTTGTGACCCAACCATAAAATTATTTTCGTTGCTACTTCATAACTGTAATGTTGCTACTGTTATGAACCATAATGTAAATATCTGATATGCAGGATGGTCTTAGGCGACCCCTGTGAAAGGGTCGTTTGACCGCCAAAGGGGTCGCAACCCACAGGTTGAGAACTGCTGCGCTAGTATAATGACATTGCTAAAAGGCATGATGCATTTATTTCTAAATTCTTGCTATCTTCAAGTTGAGTTGGGGTAAACAAAGTCACACTGTTACTACTGTACTCTGTAGAGTAACAGTCAATAAAAACATAACCTGTAATGTTTATGTTTTCCCGTAGCCACATTAAAAAGCAATGGTGATTTATTTAAATGAATGAATGAATAAATAAATAGCTCCAAAGGTCTGATTCGAAGAAAGAAAAGTAAAAGGGAAACAGGTAAAATTAATTTTAAATGTTTTCTTTAACCCATGTTTTTTAGAACATGATCTTAATATGTAATCACTTTTTAAAAATTCATAAAAAAGTTTTACATTCTTTTTTATACTAAGTCTTAGAAACCCAGGGTATATTTTACCCTTACAGCACATTATAATTTGAGTGCTAAATTTTTATCAGGAATATCTGATTATATTTCATATAATTTATGTTTGAAAAACTAGAGTTACATACTTAAGTTGTTCCAAAGATACTTTAAAGTTTTCCAATAACTGAATTAAGTTTATTTATTTATTTAAGTATCAGTTTTTAAATTTAAAAGGACCCACTCCATAGAAATACATATATAAGGAATTATATAATTTATATTACTTTAAGGGAAATTTAAAATTCTGTTCCCCAGTTGAACTTACCACCTTTTAAATGTTCAATAGCCACATGTGGCTGGTGGCCACCATATTATACTGAAGGTCTATAATAAATGGTACAGCCATATGAAGGACAGTGAGAACCCACTACACAGAAACGGGTTTATAAAAAATAATGGCTATAGTTAAACATATTTTAAAACATGGCAACACTGATGAGAAAAATATTCTGACCCACCATCATACAATTAGGGGCTTCTAAGGTTCTTTGTTAGTAAGAGGCCTTCGGGAAAAGCCAAGGGCATTTGTAACTACGCAGCAGTAAGAGAAGCTGGTGGTGGGGCTAGTCGGGGACATGCATGACTGAGGCAGTAACTCACAGCTGTGGCTGGTTTTGGATGCAGGTGATACAAGTCTCATGATTCTCAATAGCACGAAGCTGTTCTTTTGGAGTTTGAACTAAGTTCTCAGTTACTTGGGGAGGAAGGACTTGGAGAGACCATTGGTAAGATCCCCTCCTCGCTCGGAAAACAATTGGTGATGGGGAGCGATGTAATTAATGTTGGAGGAAAGTACGGAAGGAAGAAGGAATAGCTGAAAGAGGAGAGAACAGAAACGATTCTGAGAGGACACGTTAATTTCACAAAGAAAAGTGCCCGGATATAACTGAATGCAATAAAGCCGGGCAAAGAGAAAGAAAGTGACCTAACATCATCTTTGAAGGTATTTTTTTTTTAAATTGATGTTATTTAGAGAGAGAGAAAGAAAGGGAGAGAGAGAATCACAGAGAGGGAGAGAGAGAAACATCAGTTGGTTGCCTCCTGCACAAATCCTGACCTGAGAAGGAGCTAGCAGACAACCCTTTTGGTGTACAGACAACCCTTCCACTGACTGAGCTACTCGGCCGGGGCCTAACTTTATCTTAAGGCTGCCTTTACATCCAAAAAATTATACACAATTATTTTTTTGTAAAGTGACACGTCTCCCCTGATTATGCAATATACATAGTCACTAAAAATATGGAACGTAAATAGGGGAATAAAGTTATTTGACTCCATTGCTGATTTCCTGACTTTAAATGTGCCCATATGTGCATACGCCATGTAGCTGTATATGGAAGAAACTATGTTCTGCATCTTCTCATCACTAAACAGTCTCTAAAGATGAGACTTCTGAGGACTGTGGAATGCGGCACAGATGTGAGTTAGCCACTGTGCTCCCATTTTTGGTGACTTATATGTTTGCTGTTGCAAATATTTGTTTTGTTTTGTGGTTTTTGCTGTTGAAACATCACATTGATGATCTTCAAATGTGATTTGTGTTGGATTTTGAAAGTTATGTTTTTAGCCTTGATTCGTGAGAGGAGGCTTAAGGACACTCCATGCATCGGACTCCTGGTACATAGCACCAGCCCACGCCTCTCCGTTGTCACACTGCTGCCCAACAGACACCAGACACTGCTTACCATTTTGATAGGCGAGGGGTTGCTTTGATTTGATTTTCCATGTCCTTGGATCTCACTTTATAAGTTCAAGAGTCATTTCCATCCCTCTTTAGTTGAGTTCTATTTTGTGTCTTTTCCCATGTGGCGAATGTTATAAGAAAACTCAATTTATCAAAATACAAGGGTGGGCAAACGTAGGTGTACAGTTGTGAGCATGCAAAACCCAGTTGATCCTTGTGTTCTTATTCGTTAATTATTGTATTGTTTATTTGTGTTGTTATTACTGTTTTTATTTCGTATCCTTACTTGTGATTTACCTTATAGGTAACGGTGGCTGGTAATTTAGCCCACTCTTGCCCACCCCTGTAGTAAAGCACACTAATACAACACTTAGAGGAAAGTCGACACTTCATTGAATTCTAATTTGAAGGAAGTGAAAGGTTCTGGGGCGACTCAACGCCACTGAGAGAGCACGACTGAGATACTCACCCCGATGCACTTGGCCACATCGCCCATGATGTTCCCCTGGGGCTGGTACTTCGTGTACATGCTACTGCCAGCAATAAACACAACTGCAGGGCAAAGGAAGATGTGTAACAGGGTGTTGTCAGAACTGCCTGGGATCCAGGAGATGTGCTTTTACTTGAGTTATAACCTTGTTTTGGATACACCAGGGTTACTCATAGAATGGGGGTACCTCCCTCCCTCCCAGTGAAGAAAGTGCTTTTGATTCTAATGAGCACAGGAGCTTCTGAGTATTATTTCATCTGTGATCTCACATACAAACAGTGATGTCTACTACTCTCTACTTCCCAAAACTTGGGGCTGCTCAAGGCCTTACAAAGTGACACATTTCTTAGTTCAGCTGTTTAGGCACATGTTTTATCACTATGTAAAGGGAGACAAAGAAATAAGTGCTTTTACATATTAGGTTAATGTATTACTCTATAAAGACAAAAATCAGCTTTAATTTTTCAGTTACAATGACAAGAAAAAGTTCTCCCTTTTAAAAAATATAGTTTTATTGATTTCTGAGAGGAAGGGGGAGAGAGAGGTAGAAACATCAATGGTGAGAGAGAAGCATTGATTGGTTGCCTCCTGCATGGCCCCTTCTGAGGACTGAGCCCACAACTTGGGCATGTGCCCTGCCTGGGAGTCAAACCATGACCTCCCTTAGGTCCATTCTCAACTGCTGAGCTACACTGGCTGGGTAAGTTCTTCTTTTAATCATCAGAAAAAAATAAGGACTATCTGTTGAAACTTTTACTTACTCACATTAACAGAATTCATTCTGTGGTCATTGTACAGAATCACAGTTACAATTATTTGCATCTGCAGCTCCACTTTTACAAAGAAACAACTCTTAGGAAAGACATATTATAAAAATAATGCAGGGAAAAATAGCATTTCTGGAAGAAACTCTGAAAACACAGTCCCTATACTAGGATTTCTGATTATCCAATACCAGATCAAAAAAAAATTTAAAACACTAATTAATCATCTGATTACAGTTTTTCCCTTCAATTAAGAGAAGGCCTATGATTTTGATAGGTGCCAACTCTCAAGCATTATCTCCAAGTATGTGCCTTATTATAGATGTTCTTTATAATTAAAGAAAGGGGAGTTTGTTTATAGTCTAACCCAATGCCAATTGTCCCTAATCAAACATGGATGGGAGAGGTGCCCAACAGACTTAGTCTACACTTAAAAAAAATATTTTTCATTGATTTCAAAGAGGAAAGAAGAGGGAGAGAGATAGAAACATCAATGATGAGAGAATCATTTATTAGCTCCCTCCTGCACACCTTACTGGGTATTGAGCCCACAACCCAGGCTTGTGCTCTGATGGGAAATCCAACTGACCTCCTAGTTCATAGGTCAATGCTAAACCACTGAGCAACACTGGCCAGGCCAGTACATTTTTAAATTAGCTAATATTTTAATATTTAAGCTTCTGCTTAACTGAAGCCTAATTCAAGCATAAGATTGATGCAGATAGAAACTTCTAGAGAGGGTGTTGATACATAGGATTTGGCTTGTTCTCAATTCCTCCACAAGAAAAAGCATAACCTTTGATGTAAGAATGACTCATACAGACTAAATGACAATTTACCTAATGACAACTTAATATAGTGTCCAGCTTAAAACAACAGTTTCTGAAGTCCTCTCTATCTCCATTTCCTCATGCAGAATTAGAGAGAAAAAGGTATACATGAGCCTTTTAGGAGAGTGTGGCAGTAGTTAAACATTTACGGAAGAAAATGGACATATACAAAGGGGAGAATTCTGAGCTTGAGATGGCAATTGGGCCCTGTTACTTTCTTGTACCCAAATATGTGGAAGTCCTCATCCCCAGGACCTCAGAATATGACTTATTTGGAAATAAAATCATTGCAGACAATCAAGGCAAGGTGATGTCATTATGGTGGCCCTACTCCAATATGACCGGTATCCCTATAAAAAGGGGACATTTCGACACAGCTGTACACACAGAGAGAAGGCCATGGGCAGACTGATATTACATTGCCACAAGCCTGGGTACCACAAGAGGGAGAGAGGCCTGGAAGAGATCCTCCCCAGGGCCTTACGCGGGAGCATGGCCCTTCTGACACTTGATGGGAGTCCCAGCTTCCAGAACTGTGAGACGGTGAGTACATGTCTGTCAGTAAAGCTGCTCAGCCTGTGGTATTTTGCTATGGCAGTCCTAGGAAACTCCACCATCTCTCAAGCCAAACCATCCCATGTAGAAATGTCTCCACACTTCCTAAAAAGCCAAGGCCAAGAACTCATGTGTGAGTGAATGCATCTAGCACACATATATTCATCCTAGAGGGGAGATACTCTAGTAGGAACATTTTGAGATGCTACACTATGTAACTCTAGGTGGAAGTGTAAGTATTTAAACAACTGGACCAGGTTGTCAAGTTGTAGATGAGCACATGTTGATGAGAAGGAAAGCCTTTGGCTATGGTTTCAGCTAGTCCAGTAGATTCGCCATCTTCATCTCAATCTGCCTAAATTGTATCAAATGTTTAGATGTCCAACTCAGTTGATCCCTTTTCCTGCAAATACTTTTCTGATCTTATTTCTTCTAAAAATGCCAACTCAACATTCTTTGACTTCACAGAGCATGTTAAACATGGGTTGGCAAGTCTTCATACTATTTACCATTACAATTTGTTACATGACTTTTTAAAAAGTGGTCACAGTGATTAAGTAAAGGCTTGATCTGATCATAGGTTTGAATTAATTCAATTGATTCTACTTACTCAGAGCAACGGCCATGAGAGCAGCAGGAACCCCAAAGGCCAGTGGGTAACAAGCTTGCTTACTGTGAATTCCACATTCTTGAACTGGGGAAAAATTACCAAATTAAAATTCATTATATCACTGGTAATGGCCATACAGTTCGCATTTTCTAAAAATCCCTAACTGGTTATTGTGTATTGTTTTTCACTTAATGTTTTAGACATATCCATTTGCCTCACTGATGTCAGTGCCAGAGGAGCAAAGTAGCTTTGTCATAGAAAGAGCAGGAGGTGGAGACAGGTCTGACCTCAGCCCCTATGTAGATCTCTGATACTGGTCAAGCCAAACTCAGTTCTTACATTCGGTGGGTTTTCTTTCTTCTTATTTTTTAAAATATATTTTATTGATTTTTTAATCAATAAAAGGAAGGCAGAGGGATAGAGAGTTAGAAACATCGATGAGAGAGAAACATCAATCAGCTGCCTCCTGCACACCTCCCACTGGGGATGTGCCCGCAACCAAGGTACATGCCCTTGACTGGAATCAAACCCGGGACCCTTCAGTCCACAGGCCGACGCTCTATCCACAGAGCCAAACTGGTCAGGGTGTGTGGGTTTTCTTAGTGGGGGAGATAAAAATGACCTGAATACTCAGTAAATAAAATCAAAAGTGGTTTGGAAAATTAATCTTGTATGTCCCTGAATTCATGCTAATTTGAAAATACTTAGACGACACAGGGCAGGAATCAACAGACTTTTCTGTGAAGAGCCAGAGAGCAAATATTTCAGGCTTCGTGGACCATTCAGTCTTTGTTCCAGCGACTCAAGCCTGCTTCTGAAGGATGAAAGCAGCCATAGACAGCACACAAATGGAGAGTCTTTTCTACATTTCTGGGCTAGGCCTAGAGGCCTGACTTTGCTAGCTCTCAAATCCTAGGATTGGTATACAAAAAATTAAGACACTGGAAGGGGCAACAGAGAATTCTGGAAATCCTCTTAATGGAATGCTGGATTCTCCAGGAATCTGATCCTAAAGGGGTTTTAACTTTGACTAGCTATTTCACAGATCTGTAGAGAAAGAAGTTAACTAGTAAAAAACATGCAATGGCTTCTGTTCATGGCAAAGCAAAATAAATTCCTTCCCTGAAAAGAATATAAATAATCTCTGTTAGTCAAATCCCTATTGGCACTGGCTAGTTAGCTTTCCAGTTTCCTTATTAATTATTAAGTTATATAAAATCATTGTCACATCTCTCATTTCATATTTGTGTGAGAATCGTGATTTCACCTTTAAAGAAGTTATCGGTAACACATTCTCCAATGCACCACATGCATAGTAGATATTCTAGTAGGTGGGAAGGTAGGGCAAGTGAGGAAACAGAAGAATAAAAACTACTAAATTTTTACACAAAACAAGTTGGAATGTGTTTTAAGTATCATCTCCAAACTACTAGTCTATGGAGAAATACAGAAACCCCCACAAAATATTTTATGTCATAATTTAATCTGATACCATGGTCTAATTTGACCCCGAATATTCCCTTCGATGTGGGAAATCCACAAACTCTCAGTGGGTCCTTAGCAAACACAAAGGTGTGAGTGCTGTTGCCAGTTGCTGTCTCATCCTCTTTCTCGGGCAGTTCTTTGTGAAATATCTGAGAGGATAGGAGAGCAAAGAATAAAACCTTGCCCACAAAATTCCCCCTAAATCACCGAACATTCCCCGGGAGCAAAGCTGGAAGGCAAAAATGTGTGTCTTTCAGAGCTTTTAGGGTCTTATCTCTGGAATAGGGACTTTGCACTAGTGATCGTTTAGAAAAAGTGGCTGCGGTGCTAAGGTTGCTATAGATCCTCCAGTGGTCATTAGGATAAGGGATTTCGTAAGACTGAAGAAGAGATAAAACCGCGAGGAAAAGAAGCTCATACTCTGGATTTCAATGTGTCCTCTGCTATGTGTCTGGTGGCTGAAGTATAACGGAGGAACAGAGGACAAAACAAGCAAGGCAAGGACAAACTTTCCACGTGATTTTCTCCCCACGATTAAAAAAAGAAAAACAGAAGTCCCCCTCTGATATTTTTTACCTCTGAGAATGGGAGTGATGATAGTAGAGAGCAAACTTCCAGCATTAATGGCCAAATAAAAGATGGAGAAGAAGCGGTTTCTTTGTTTTTCCTATAATAAGAAGGATAAAATTAAAGTATAATGAAGTTGGCTCTATATCAACTGATTGAACCTGATTATATAGCTGATAATCTGACCTTGCTTCGAACTTAGTTTTGGTCAGTATCTCACTTTCAAGTCTACCTGAAAAGAATCTAGTGGTGCACAGACCTCGTGTCGTTGGAACTTGATTCCTGGAAGTTTAGAGTCCATTTATGTGGTTTCTGTGAAGGCACGTGCTCTTACCTGGCCCTCTTCAAACTGATCTCCACCAAATGCAGACACACAGGGCTTGATTCCGCCAGTTCCGAGAGCTATCAGGCACAGGCCGATCATGCACAGCGCCCTAGAGGAAGAAGAGGGTGGGGGTATTGCTGAAATGTGAGATCTTAAAAGAAGGAACCTCCTGTTTCTTAGCTTCCCTCAGCAGAACAGGTGCGGTGGCAAGCATAGAGAAGGGACAGCAACCTCTATGAGAAGATAATGGGCAGGAATGCAGTCTTGACAGGTGAAGGGGGCTTGATCTTATAGTTATCTAATAACTTAAAATGTAAAGCAATAGCTTGAATACTGAACAAGGATTTTTTTATGGGATTCTTCTGCCATCTTATGATTTTTAGTAAAAGAATAGGTAAGTGAAATGTTTAAGCATTGTCTCTGTGTAATCTTAGTAGACTCGTAACAGTCATTAAAAGACATTAGAAAACATGATTTAATGGCAAAGCAGAATATCAGGTTAGTTAATATGATCTTAACAGAAGACTGGCAAGTAAAGCAAAATGTTTATTATAATACTAGGGGCCTGGTGCACAAAAATCTGTGCACCTCGGGAGGTCCCTCAGGTCGACCTGTGCCTCTCGCAGTCTAGGACCCCTCTGGGGATGTCCACCTGCTGGCGTGCCTGGCCAGCCTGGGTGAGGGGCTGATGGCTGTTTTCAGGCTGGCCAAGCCCCCCAGTGGGGACCCTCACCCCATTGGGGTGTGGCCAGCCTGAGTGAGGGGCTGATGGCTGTTTTCATGCTGCCACAGCCCCTTCAGGTTTTGGGTCCCTACTGGGGTACCTGGCCAGCCTGGGTGAGGGGCTGATGGCTGTTTTCAGGCTGGCCAAGCCCCCCCAGGTGGGTCCCTCATCCCATTGGGGTGTGGCCAGCCTGGGTGACAGACTGAGGGCTGTTTTCTGGCTTTCAGGCTGCCCACAGCTCCCATTGACCCAATGTCCCAGCAATGTTGGCTGGAAGCAGGTTTCTGGGGTTTATTTATCTTCTATAATTGATACACTGTTCCTTTAAGCCAAGGCCTAGGCAGGTAAGGAAGCCTCCTGTCTGCTTCAGCTCGTGGTTTCTATAATTGAGACAATGTTGCCTTAGTAGTGGCAGCCAGCACTGCTGTTTGCTTCAACTCGGAGGCTTCTATAATTAAGACAACGTTGCAAATATGTTGTTGCCTGGAGCCGGGAGAAGTCCAGCCCACAAACAGTTTTACTCCTGCTGCAACGGAAGTGGCCTGTTTACTCTAACAGCTCCATGAGTGCCGGCCTCCATCTTGGCTGGGTTAATTTGCATACAGTCGCTCTGATTGTCTGGTGGGCGTGGCTTAGGTATCCTGAAGAAACGGTCAATTTCAATATTACGTTTTTATTAGATTAGATTTTACAACATTAAAAAAAGATTATTTATAATAATTAGAAGGGATTAAGGATCATTTATTTTTATTTACTTTTGCATTATCCAAGTTATCTGTGTTTTATTTTCTGAATTGAAAAAAAATTACTCATAGAATTTGCCAACCCTCATTTGTAGTTTTGTTAAATGATAGCAGGTACTACAAATTTTAGGTTTTATGTGTGTGTGTTTTCATATCTCTTGATTGCTATGTTGCTTTAAAATGCCAAAAAATATTTTCTGAGACAAAATCTAAAACTACTACGCATAGAAAGAATTCTTTAAAAAATCACATTCATATTCTTGAATTAGGTGGTTGAAGCACCTCTTTCATTGTTTGCTTCTTAAGAACTTAAATGCTGTCACTCTAAGCATTTTAAGAGACAATAAAACATGGCCAGTTGCATATAACACACCTAGCCCTTGTGAGAATTGTGGGTATCCCCTAATAGGAACTCCATGAGAAAGAAAAGTAGCTAAGCTTTTCTGAGCACTTGTCACTTGCCAGGCAATGCTCCAGGTGCTGCATCTGGGTTAACACACACAGTCCTATTTTAGGCAGGTGCTATTACAAATGAGGAAACTTAGGCACAGAGGTTAAGAAACAACTAGTAAGGAGCACAGCCAGAATTTGAACCCACAAAGTCCATGTTCTTAATCAATATTGTAGATTAGGAAATTGAGGTGTGGAGGAGATAAGTTGCCCCAAGCCTTACAGCTTGCTCTGTGGAAGGTCTGGGGGTCAAGAACTGCCAGACTGAGCTATAGCCACTGCCCTCAACTAGCAAAGTTTCCTGTGGGCACCACGGGTGTGACAATAAAGGACCTCGTCTGGACAGCAATCTGACTGATGAACAAACCAGAGACTTGGGGGCTGCAGGTAGGAATTTAAATTTCTTTCTTTTTAAAAAATATATATATTTCTTGATTTTAGAGAGGAAAGGAGAGGGAGATAGGGACATTTCAATTATATTTTCCCAACTGATAAGGTGGTTTGCTTCAAGATCAAGTAACCAAAGCACACGAACAGGAAACAAAATAAATCTAGGTAACTCGTCTACTAGACCAGACTGCAGGGAAAGGAAATCAATCTCACAGAGGAGCACTTGTCAATGGCAGCGTCAATGGCAGCCTCAATGGCAGCGTCCATCAAGGACTCAGAACATAGAGCTTGAACAAATATTTATGAAATTGAGTGAATGGGAACTCAGCAAAAGTATAGTACAAGATAGAAAGCCAAAGGTACAGAGTCTTGAGGAAACCCGGTTCAATTGAGGATCCAGGTTAGTGGCAGTAACACCTGTCCCTCGAGGGAAGATGACTTAAGTTAAGATACTTAACTTAAGTATCCCATGCACTGACCATGCGCCATGTGACATGTACCCCAGACAGCAGGCCTTCAAGTGAGGAATGACTCCAGACAACTGTTAGGATGGCGACATACTAGGGATGGAGACCCAACACTTAAGTCAATTAAACGGCTTTCTCCGTATCGCTGTAAAGACCTCCTTACACTTACGGTGAAGTTCAAGGTGAAAAACTGGAGCACCAAATTAGCAACCAGTGGGAGCGGGTGGGGTAGCAGGTAACATCAACTCACACATGTAAAGGAAGATTGTTGGGGGTTCCATCGTGGTTGTAGTCTGAGAGGTCATGAATGGAGCTTACTGAGGTGATTGCCTGCCCAATGGTGTAGACGATGGATAGTGACACGATGGTCCTGTGTTTAGAGGCATTAAGAAAATCCAAGTTAATTGAACAGACCGCTTCCTACTCCGCCACAAAAAGGCCCAAACTTTCAAGAGCCTGGTCATGAATGTACTTGTTTCTCAAATTGAGTAAAACTGGTAACTCTTAAGAAGGCAACTTGCTGACGAACCTGTTGCCCAGTCTGCAAGCGCAGAGCAAAGACTTGCCCAGAGGAGCTGGGACAAGGGGGGAGATGCATTTTATCTTCCAGCTCTTTGAAAGACCCAGTGTTTTATGTTCCCTAACTACTGAAATCGGTGCTTTTCTCTTTAGACAATGAGAGATACTTACCTGGTCCCTGGTAACAACATTTGGCCAGGAGTGGACCACTGCTTGTTTGTGTATTGAGTTATTTTGAGAGAGTGAATTTTCCTGCTTCTGTCCACTTCATGCCTTGGCCTTCACTTCTTTGCTGATTAAGTCCTGGGGACTTCCCAACAACCCCCTCTCGAGTGCACTTGACCAAGGACTGGGTGGGTGCCCCGTGTCCTCTCTGTCCATTGGGCCGTGTGAGCCTTTTGGCTGCTGGGACATCAGTTGGAGAGCTTCTTTGTTCTCCCTGCCCCTAACTCAACACTTCCCACATCATCAATGATAGATGGTGTCCCTGCTACTATTCAAGATGAGACAAACATGTTATTGCTGCTTGAAGGAGGAAAGGAGAAGCTATAAACGCCACTTGCACTCACTGCTAAATGTCAGGCCCTGAGCCACGCTCTGGGGGTACGCTGATGAGCAGAAACAGGGTTTAGCACGCTCTCCTAAGAGTTTTACGTTTCTGATTCTTTGCTCCCCAAGTCCATCATCTCAAACCACTAAGCGAATAATTACTTTTTGGCTTGCCTGGGAACAAGGAAGTTGCAACTACTCACGAGAATTTTCCCAGCCAGGAGTCGGCAATGAGAGCGCCGAGAATGGGCGTCAGGTAGCAGAGGGCCACAAAGGTGTGGTAGATGGCGGTGGACAGGTTGTCATCCCAATTAAAGAACCGTGTGAAGTACAGAATCAGGAGTGCTTTCCGCAGCAGACAGGGCAGGGGAGGGAAAAGCACAGTTAGGAGTGGCCGCAGCAACTGACGCTCTGCACGCAAGGGGGTGCGTGTCGAAAATAGTTACCTTTCATGCCATAGTAGGAAAATCTTTCGCAGAACTCATTGATCACGATGAAGAAGATGCTCAGGGGATAACCGAAGCAACTCTGACAAAAACAACCACAGTCCAGGGTTAAAATATGCTCCTTGCTGGCCCATTTTCACAAATGAGTGCTAATGGCATGAAAAGTAACCTGTGCCTCTTTAGTAACTTGTCAGTGACTATCCAGAGGTAGAATCTTAGAATGAAAAAATTTTATTCCCTTACATTCCACACAGAGACAATGATATAATGAAGCATCTAGTTTTGTTCGTCTGAGAAGGGCTGCACAGAGCATTTCCTAAAGAGAAGCAACGTCTCATAGAAACTCAGGACTGCCCTCTCATGAATGACAGATGCATCATGCACATTTGTTACGTGAATGAAGCACAAATGTGAACATTTTGGAGCAAAACAGACTAGAGCCTATAAGGTGAAGCTACACGGAATAGAAAAAGGGATACTTACATGTGATTTGGATGTTCCTGAAAGAAAAACAAAAATGCCACTATTAAAGTCAAATAATTAAAGTGCTTCCTGCTGAGTCTAAACTCAGACCCTGTGACTTTTCCTGACAGTCAGAAGTGTTGTCCAGACCGCTGCAGCCACCTCCAGGATCCCAGCCCTAGCTATGCCTCTTGTCCAGAGTCGAGCCTGGAAGCTGCATCTGCTTTAATTAGCTCCAGACAATTCTCCAGAGTCAGAGTAGAGAACCAGAGGCACAGAGAATGGTGCCAACCCATTTCCTCCTTACAACACTTCAAAGGCTGCCCACTGCCCACAGGATAAAATCCAAACTTTCAGCATGTTCTTTACTATCTCACAAGGTCAGCAGATTTGGTGAGGATTAAATAATGGAAATATAAAATGGTCTAGCGTACTTAAAACACAGTGAGGGTTCAACCAGCATTCTTATTACCTGGGCCCACTCTCCTTCCAGCCTCGTCCCTAGGCAGAGAGGGCTCCCACTATACCCAACCATTTGTTCACTGAACCGGTGTGTATCCACCTAAGGTCCTTCATGCACAAAACAGCAAATCCTTTGCCAGGAATGCTCTTTGTATGCCCTCCTTCCCTTCATGAAGCCTTTTCTGACCTCCTATGCTGCCCCAAAGCTATAACAGCTTATTTCTGCCTCCACTTTAGTGGAGGAATCATCATGTGCTGTCCATCTCCACTCTTCCGATACTGACCAGAGCAGGACCCATTGTTAGAAGAGCAAAAAGACAAAGGGTCAGAATCCAAGTGAGTTGGTATAAACCACGTGCCATTGACCGTCTTCTAAACCTAGTGCCCTTCATCCTTGTTTCCCAGCCCCTGCTCCTCTATCTCCCCTGAATTTTGACAAGATTTAACCCATAGTCTTGTCTCAAGTCTTAACATTTCCTCATGCTTCTTTCTATACATTGCCCAGTGTCAGTATAGAAAGAAGTCTGTGTCTGTTACATGCTAGGCCCCTTGCCATGTGGAATCATCTCCCTCCTCCTCTCAGCCCCTAATTGATCACATCTTAGAGTTCTTTGCTACTAGGGTCCTCTGAGCAGTCCCTCCTTCCTCTATTAGGAATCAGGGACCCCCCCCCCTGCCCCAGCAGTGGTTCTCAAACTGAAGTGTGCCTTAGCATGACCCTGAGGACTTATGAGACCTGGTTGCTGGACCCCACGCCCAGAGTTGCTGCCTCTGTAGGTCTGGGATGACCCACTGAGTTTGCATTCCTAACAAGTTCCAAGGTGATGTTGCTACTCAGGTCCAGGGACCCCACTTTGAGAACCACAGGTGAGCTGTGATGTTGAGTTGCCCGATTGATCTGCATAAATAAGTTTTGCCACTTCTCTGGCCCTGAGACCCAGACAGATCCTTCTGTGCCAGTTTGGAAAAGGAACTGAACACAGAAGCTGCTCAGCACGCAGAAGTCTCCACCAAGCCTCCCACCTCAAACTCTCACAGTTCCCCCTTCAGGGGACTTCCTCTCCCTTGTATTTCCATTATGTGCAAACTCAGGGCCCATCCCACAAGAAATAAAACTGTGAACTCTGCTCTTGGCCCAGACCCACGTGGTCTTGCAGACTATCACCCGCTCATCTGGTGGGGCCTTCCTTCCTGATTCTGGTCATGCCGTCTGTGGGCACTTGCACTAACTTCTCCAGCTCAGCACGGCAGATGGTCTCACTTTTGCCCATGTAAAAACAGTGATGCTATTTCAGTCCTCTTCCCAAGGCAGGAAATAAACTGTCTGGTCTCATGGGACTGCAATTCCGAGCTCTTCTTGCCCATAAACGTTCTGGAAGGAGATGCCTCAACCCTAAAAGACTGGTTTTTCTCCCCAGTTAGACTTCCTTGTGGGGATGGGCTGCTTTGAGGGGCATCATGTGAAGAATGTGGGCATGGGGCCAGATATGTGATTGAATCTCTGTCCTGTTACTTTCTAGCTGTGCCTTTGGGCGAGCCCATCTTTCCTCGGACAGGCTGCCTATCGGATGAAGATAAGGCCACCACCTTACAGGACTCCTGTGAGTGCTCACGTGAAAGTCCCAGCCAGGGCTTGATGCAGCATTCAGCAGGAGATACTACTCCCTAGGAATCCTCAGCACCTCGCATGCTACTTCCCAGGGTGGATATTAAATGTTTGTTGAATGAACATGTCCCCCAAAGAACCAGTGGTATCACTCATCAAGCACCATGTTCAGATCCTGGCTCTGCCATGCGCTAGTTCCATTGGCCCCTCCAGGCCCACTAGCCACCCTCTGCCCATGAGGCTGACCTGCATGGATTTCATCAGTGTCCCCCCATCCTCCTGATTCCCCATATGGTTTGGCCGGTGGGGAGCCCCGGCAGGAGATCAGAAGATCAGGTATTCCTTTTCTTAGCTCCTTCCCGGAAAGGTCACCTGAAACTGCCGTGTCCTCAAATGACCGATCCCGCTCCTCTGAAGTTGACACTTTCCACGTGGCTCTCTCTTTCTGGGGCTTGGTCACTGTTTTGTACCACTTTCCAGGGGTGGTAGCAATGGGGTTGTGACTCCGGGTTCCTGCACTACCATGTATGGTTCCCATAATCAGTCTTTTCTAATTAGTCTTTTAAAACAAATGCTCCTATTCTGAGTATGCCATTTGTCTCCTGATGGGACCATGACTGACATAACCCACAAGTCAGATTTCATCACCAGACTGGGGAGAGCGCTACACTCAGGGAAACAAAAGGACCCGTGCTTTTGTAAAGCCCTCTGGCGGTATTCGGAGCCCAGTTTCATTGCAGTGGTGCCCGTTCTGCTCCAGGATTTGGGTGCGGATGATGCAGGACCGTACCATCCTCCGCCTACTTAGACTTCATATAATGTGGTCTCACCACTGTCTCCCACAGACCAGGCACAGCAGGGAGTGACACCCACATGGGCTCCAACCTTCTCTAGAAAAGCAGGAGGGAGGTGTGAACCCCCAAACTCAGCAGAGAGAGCCTGGGGCTTCCCTGCAATCCTTCCTTTTGCAGACTTCGCCGAATTTTGGTTTCCAGGAAAAGACTTGGCTAAATATTATTTAACACTGATTACTGCTAAATAATACCGGCAAAAGTTTTGTTGCTTCAAACATAAATAGTGTTACAGAAAAAAAAGACCAAAACAATCAGAGAGCTTGCAACCATCGCACCCAGAACTACATTATGGAAAATGGAATTTCTAAAGCCACGCAAGAGAAAGTCTGAGTCCCCAGTCACCGCTCAGGAAGCTTTTCATTCCCTGGCAGGTGTGCATTCCAAAGGTTGGCAAACTCGTCTGCAGAATTCAGAACTGTTTACTGGATGTGGTACTGCAGTCAGCATTTTTTTTTAATCTTTATTCACCTGAGTCACCGGGATTGCTATCTTAGAAAGTGGACGTCGTGCGAAGGGTGAGTCTTAAGTGTGAACTCAAATTTCACCTCAGTCACGAGAGTCTGTTTACTTTGGTACAATTGTGTCTGTTCTTGGCATCGCATCAGCGGAGTGGAGGGGTCTGACGCTTCTAGCGTCATTCACGGGTCACCTGGATTTAACTGCTGCTCTGAGGAAAGCAGTTTAGAATCAGGCTCGCCACGAGCTCGCTTGGTCAGCACGGGGCACCGAGCAGTCACTGAGTCAAGGCCTGTTCTTACTGTTTCTAGGCCCAGCAGTGCCTTTGTCTTTCTTTTGGCTGAAGAATCTAATAAAATGAATGTACAGGATGGATCTCTAGGATTATGACTTGGGGGGAGCAGCAGGAAAAACAAGGAAGACTTTCTAATCACTTCCCATTACTGACCGAAATCTCTCCATCGTGGTATTTCCTACCAAAGCACATTCCACAATTTGAACCATTTAGGGGTGGAAATACGAACTTATGGTTTGTTACCTAGACATCAAGAACACCCTCAGCGCAACGATGGGTGTAAACAGTGCGTTTCTAGCCCTTGGACTTGGGAAGAGAAGGGGTGAGGCACTTTGCTAAAGTCTAAGTGAGGAGGAAAGTGTTCCCTATCATTACCAGGAATGAAACGGAGGGAACGCTGTAGTGTTGCTGGATGTGTGAAAGACGATGCTTCTGAAGTTGTAGGGTGTGGTAGGCAGAGCAGTGGGGCCCCTGAGCTGTCCATGTCCTACTCCCTTGAACTTGTGGCTCTGTTACCTTCTATGGCAAAGGGACTTTGCAGCTGTGACTCCTTAAAGACCTTGAGATGGGGTTCATCCTGGGCTGGCTGGGTGGCCCCAGCGCGATCATTAGGGTCCTTGAAAGAGTCAGAGGAGGAGATGTGAGGAAGGAAGCAGAGGCTGAGCGATGGCCATTGCTGGCAGGCCACCAAGACAAGGAATGTGGCGCCTCTGGAAGCTAAAAAGGACAAGGAAATGGACTATCCCCTGGGGCCTCTAGAGGGAACTCAGCCCTGCTGACGCCTTGGTTTTAGCTCAGTGAGACCCACGTCAGCTTCTGACTTCCACAACCTTAAGATAATAAGTCTGTCATTTTAAGGCACCAACTTTGTGCTAATTTGTTACAACAACAACTGCAAATAACACATGGGTTTGCCTTAAGCTTTATAAACAGGTTGTTAATCACTATTTACAAAAAACCAAACTCAAACTTCCTAGCAGTTTTATTTGCTGGCAGAATGCCCTTTTAGTAATCCCCCCAACCCCCAGCTACATTTTCTACCTGGGGCCTAGGAAATCCATATCTGGCAACTGCCTTGTTCATGCAATTTGGCAGAACCTGTATGGGCTCTGCTACCTTCTGCAGGTTACTGACTCTCCGCTCTCCATCTCTGATGCGGGGCTGCCAAGCAGGAGCGGTCTGCAAATGGTTCCATCAACCGGGATTAAAATAGGTTGATCATTGTTCCTTTAGGTCAGGGGTGGGGAACCTTTTTTCTGCCAAGAGCCATTCGGATATTTATAACCTCATTCCCGGGCCATAACAAATGATCAGCTTAACAATTAGCCTGCTGCATTTGGTCAAACATTTAGTTAATTCACCCCTAATGCCTTGCAGGGCCAGACCAAGTGATTTCCTGGGCCTTATACAGCCCGGGGGCTAGACATTCCCCACCCCTGCCATGCAAGTGCCTTACAAAGTAGGTTATGTGAGAGCCCAGAGAATGCAGAGGCTTCCGCTAGAACACAGCCTCGCCCTTGAATGGCTCCTGTTAGAAACACTGCCCCTGTATCTAACAGGAGAAAGGACAGAGGCCATGGAAACAGGGAGGTTGACCCACAGCTTGGAGACATTCTTCCTAGCTACGTGGCTTTGTTCAAAGCACATAACCATGGGACCCCCAATCCTTCACCCAGAGAGGCTAGCACCTTTGCAAGTGGATTTATCAGACAGAGACTACTCGAGGTTTGTTATTCACTTGAGTGCCATGAAGACCGCTGGATAGGGGATGGATGGATGTTTGGAATGAATTGACTTAAAATGAAAACATGAACAAGAATTTTCCATGAAGATCCTTGGCCGGGGTGAGGAGATGCAATCTCCTCCAGGGTTGCTCACATTCGAAAGCAGAAGGCCCTTCTGCTGTCACCCTGGGAACTTCAGGCATGGAGACTAGGACAGAGGAAAGTCAGAATCTCAGGTACGAGTCATGGCAGCAGGCACAGACTCTCAATCCAGCTGCTTTTCTGATGGGCAGACCACAGTGTGTGACTCCTGGGTAGCTGGAGGGGCTTAAGGATCAGTTTTAATTCCCAGGGCAGTGGTTCTCAGAGTGGGGTCTCTGGACCAGCAGCTATACCGGGGAACTCATCAGAAATGCAAACTCTCAGGTCCCACCCAGACCTACCTAATTAGAAACTCTGAGGGCGGGGCCTGCCTCTCTGCATGCTGTCAAGCCCTCCCAGTGACGCCCCACGCATGTACTGTGGCTGGGGGTTTGGAAAGACTCCCTGCTCTGGAGTGACACTGGGCCATGAAGAAAAGGGCCTGAAGCGAAGGTGTGCACACCACGCGGCGGGCGACTCCTAGCCAGTGCTCATCTCCTCTGCTGTGATTCTGCTTTCCTTCCTGCTTTCTGAGGCTCCATCTTGTCTTTCTGGTTTCCTGTCCTCCCTGAGCTTCCCAGATGGAGCCTTTCAGGACTGCTCTCAGCCTGGCTGGCTCTCTGCTGCCTGCAGGGTCAGACCGGCTGCTCGGCACAGCATGCGAAGGCCTTCGGCTTCTGCCTTCTGCCTTCCTGCACCCCACACGGAGGAAGGCTCAGGACTTCTTGCTCCACGCCAGGCTCTTCACAGCTGTCTGCACCATTAGGGCAGTTAGCACCCACTTGCCCCCTCAGCCTCCCAGATACTCTCTTCCCCCTCTTGGGTCTCTTTAGCCTCTTTACAACTGCTCCTGACAAAGCAAGTTGTTCTGATTTTTGAATCAGAACGGAGCTGCATATACTATTTATTTATTTTTTTTTGAGAAAATTGTGTGTACCACTTCAAAAAGAGCCTACCAGGATATGCCCAAGGCGTGCCTGTGGCTGACCTGAGGCAAAGTGTGTGTGTGTGGGAGGGGGGGTTGGAGGGAGGGGGAAGAAGCTTTTGTGTCTTATGCTGCACACTTGGTTTGATTTCTATCCCTCCCCCACCCCAAACACACACACACACAATTGATCAACTTTGATTAAGAGGAGAAATGTGCTTTTTCCCCACAGACCAGCAGTCAGGTTAACTCGATAACCAGTTCTGGGTTTGTAGCTAGCCCTTGGTTCTGCAGTGGGTCTCCTCGAGGCTGTTTCTTGCCTGACTTGGTGAGTTTCCGCCCTTATGTGAATGCTCTGCCACATTTCCCACCCTCAGGGCTCCTGCTAGTCCATATGGCACTTTTCTATGCATTAGGAAACTGTGATCTTGCAGGCCAGCTGCTGCCCTGGGAGGTGTGGCTGATGAGTGGACAGTGGCTTGGCGCCAAGAAGCAAAGGTGCCCCAGGTGGATGCATTGCTTGGCAATGGAACAAGGGCTGCGTCCCAGGCCCTGACCGTGGCCCTGCCCATCTTTCAATTGTGTGTGTGTGTTTTTTTAAAATAGAAATAGACCCCTTTCCTCAATTACCTTTGTCCCCACCATGAGACAATCTATTGTTTCCTTGATACATCAACAAGTAGCTACATAAACAGGGAACACACTGGTGCATGGTCATCAGAATGCCACACTCATCCGGCCATGGGCTGTCTTACTGCACCATGGCTGAAAGCAAATGAACGATCAGTCCTTTGAGAACTAAGAGCGTCAGCTAAACCCCAACAACATGAAGCTACTTTAGAAAGGTGGGGAAATCAGTGCTAATGGGACAGCATAGGTTTCATTAAATGACTTTGGCATGATGCCACTGCAGGGAATGGCTGGGCTCTGGGGCACTGGTGACCTTGCTTGTACCCACGCAGGCCATGCGGGCAAAGGTGTGAGCCCTGCTGAGGAGGACGGGGCTCTCTGTCTTGCCCCCCTGAGAAGATAGATACAGAATATAAATTCATTTGGCTACAGTCTGGCATAAGCTTTTCCAGCAATGGGGTATCTCATGATGTGTGCTGCCATCGTTCTTAGCTTTGTCCTGGTGTTGTCTTTTCATGTGGGAACAGGGCCCACAGGGAGGTAGCACCTTTGCCCAGCCTTCCATTGCCGTGTCTTTAGCCATCCATCAGCCAGGCCTGGCCCTTGCCTTGTCCTGCGTGTGTCTGACTGCCATACCTTTGCCTTTCTTTAACCCACCTCGTCCCTCAGCTTGGGGCCCACTGGGCAGGACGAGGGAGGCAGCTCTTGGTGGGCACATGAGTTTGCTGGGGCTGCCATAACAATGTACCACAAATGGAGTGGCTGAATACAATGGAAATTTATTGGCCCACCGTTCTAGAAACTGGAAACCCAAGGTCAAGGTGTGCGCAGGGCTGGTTCATTCTGAGGGCTGTGAGGCCTCTGTTTTAGGCCTCTTCCCTGGCTTCCGGGGCTTACTGGCGAACTCGACATCCTTTGATGGAGGAACTTCTCTCCACTTCTGTCTTCATCCACACGGGCCTTCTCCCATGTGCGTGTTGGTGTCCAAATTTCTCCTTTTCTTGAGGACACCAGTCACACTGGATTACAGGCCCACCTACTCCTGAATGCCCTCATCTAAACTGATTATATCTACAATAACCTTATTTTCAAACAAGGTCACATTCTGAGGTACCAGGGGCCAGAACTTCAGCACAGGAATTTGGAGGGCCAGGGGGACCACAATTCAACCCATAAACAGTCAGAGAGCACCTGTAGTGGTCAATCTATGGCTGTGGTTACAGATATTCTCCTTTTAAAAAGATTTATACACATGACTGTCCAAACTGATAGGCTTAGAGGGCCATCTAGCCGCCTCTGGTAGCTTTATAAATAACTATGACTTTTACCATTGCTTCCATAACCAAAGGTGTCCATCACTGACCACCATTTCTGTTCTCTTTCAGAAAGAAATGATCCTTATGGGTCTCAGGATCCGACTGGCTTCGGACATGCCCAGAGATGGTTTGTTCCTCAATTCAGGGAAAGGGCAGTCAGGTAGAGGGTGCTAGGAGTTAATATGCAATAAGCTGTTATGCAAAACAGAAAGATCCAGGCGCAGGCTTAAGCTCTGCCTCAGTTACTTCAGTGAGATGGGTGTGAGGAAGGCAGCTCTTGCTCTCCAAGTTATGTCCTTTTCTACACCTGGACATTCCTTCATTCAGAAGAACATCCTTTATTCTGAACTTGGACCTGGGCTCACTTGAAATGCTGTGACTGCTGGGAGTGAATAAACAAATCTATTCCCAGGTTAAGGAGAAGCCAGATCTCCTCAGAGCAGGCTCTGAAAGGGAATGAGAGGACAGAACAAGAAGGGAAGCAGCTGTCAGCCTCCTGAACAACATCCTCCCACCACAGCCAGCTGCACACAACCAACACACAATACGATCAAGGGAATCAGTAGCAGCCCTGGTGATATTGTTTATTGGCGGAGAAAACAATACCAAGACATCCAAGTGTCACTAAATCAAAAGGAACTGATCTCTTGGTCCTTTGAGGGGAGGGGTTGTTTTGGAGGCAATTCAGTTGGAGACCCTAAATATTAGGGACAAAGATATTTTTACTCTTAGATGTGAAATCGTGGCTAGAATATTTGCTTTATGATCACAGGAAGTGGGAAATTAGCTACAAAGCTATGCATGAAACATACATCTCTCCCCAGTTGATATTCAGACTGCACATGCCTCCTTCCTATCATGAGTCTTCCTATAAGACATTTCTAGAAGCAGAATGCTGGTAAGACATTTGCATATTTTATTTTGTTACATATTACCTAACAACTCTCCATAGAAGTATTAGTGACTAATTTTTTTCTAGTCTTGTAATTTTAAAATGAGCATACGTAGAAGAAAAAGCTATAAAAAAGTTTAAATATTATCCATAGCTAAGTGTTGCCAGGAAACTTTATTCACAGATGCGCACTACAATGCCAACGGAGCATGCACCTTAGTTTTAGAATTAATTTGCGGTAAGTTACCTGAATCTATGACATCGCTGTGAGCATTTCTGATTCACCTACTGTTACACATGGTGGGGGGGGGGGGGCAGTGTTTTCCACACACTTATTATGTTATTAAACGGACTGTTGTTTAGGATGGATCAGAACTATGAGTAGACAAGCTCATCTGCCCTGCTGGGGGAGACACCAGGCACCCAATGTAGCCCCAAAATGAAGGATGCTGCCACAGGATGCTCATCCTTACACACTGAGAGTGTTTCCTACGTAAAGTTACGTGTAGGTGATGCACATATTTCAGAGAGAACCTTTTCTATATTACCACATGTCCTGGTTTGGAGAGGATGCCCCCCCCCCCCCAATTCATTTCCTTCTCAGAATCTCAGAACGTGACCTTATTTGAAATGCAGTCATTCAGGCAAAATGAGTTAAAACAAGGTCATACAAGAGTAGAGTGGGCCTTTAATCCAATAGGACTGGTGTCCTCCTAAGAAGACAGCCAGCCATATGAAGGCAGCTATGCATGGAGGGGAGGCGAGGTGAAGACACATGGACAGGAGAAGGTGGCCAGGTGACCATGGAGGCAGGGATCAGAGTGGTGTATCTACAAGCCAAGAAATGCCAAGGATGGGCAGCAACCCCAGAAGCCAAGAGGAAGGCCCGGGAACTGATTCTCCACTGGAGCTTTCAGAGTCAGCATGGCCCTGCCAACACCTGGATTTTGGGCTTCCAACCTTCAGAATTATGAGGGAATACATCTCTATTGTCGTAAGCCACTCCATTTGTGGTACATTTCTTACAGTAGCTCAGGAAACACACTACATGAGCTTATGTATGTTGACTAATTGGGAAAATGGTTTGTTCCTCCCAGAACGTCTCAGATGTACCTCCTGATATGTCCTAATCTAATCTAATAAAAGAATAATATACTAATTGTGTCATTCCGCTACATCCCAAGCTATGCCCACCAGCCAATCAGAGCCACTATATGCAAATTAACCCAACCAAAATGGTGGCTGGCAGCCACAGAGCTAGAGCAAACAGGAGGCTTCATTGCCCTGGAGATAGAGGAGGATGCTTGCCTAGGCCGGCTGTGGCCTCTCCTCAAGGCAACAAAGTTTCAATTATGGAAGATAAATAAACCCTAGATACCTGTGTCCAGCCAGCCTCGCTGGGAACTTGGGTCGCTGGGGGCCTTGGCCAGCCTGCAAACAGCCAATAGCCCCTCACCCAGGATGGCCCCACCCTCATGAGGTGAGGGTCCCTGCTGGGGGGCTTGGCCAGCTTGAAAACAGCCATCAGCCCCTCACCCAGACTGGCCAGGCACCCCAACAGGACCCCCCCTCCCTGAAGGGGATGTGGCCAGCCTGAAAACGGCCCTCAACACCTCACCCAGGCTGGCTAGACACCCCAGCAGGGACCCCCACCCTGAAGGGATGTGGCAAGCCTGAAAATGGCTCTCAGCCCCTCACCCAGGCTGGCCAGGAACCCCAGCAGGACCCCCACCTTGATCCGGGACACCCTTCAGGGCAAACCAGCCAGCCCCCACCCATGCACCAGGCCTTTATCTTTATATAATAAAAGGGTAATATGAAAATTGACCCTAACAGCAGAACCACTGGGAATGACTGGTCACTATAACATACAATGACCACCAGGGGGCAGACCCTCAATGCAGGAACTGCCCCTGGTGGCCAGTGCACTCCCACAGGGGGAGCTCTGCTCAGCCACAAGCCAGGCTGAAGGCTGCCAGCATAGCGGTGGTGCCAGGAGCCTCTCCCACCTCCTCAGCAGCGCTAAGGATGTCTAACTGCAGCTTAGGCCTGCTCCCCGCTGGCAAGTGGACATCCCCTGAGGGCTCCCGGGCTGCCAGAGGGATGTCTGACTGCCATCTAGGCCCGATCCCCTGGGGAGTGGGCCTAAGCCAGCAGGTGGACATCCCCCAAGGGGTCCCAGACTGTGAGAGGGTACAGACTGGGCTGAGGGACCCCCCCACGAGTGCACAAATTTTTGTGCACCGGTTCTCTAGTAGCTTTTATAAAAAATCGTCCCACTTGAGGCAGATTGTAGGAGCTTTAAATGCTTGGCCTGAGAGCTTTCGATGACTTGTGTTATGTAAGCACATTTTATGAAATTTCCGATCTCAAGTCTGGTTCTCAAACCACATTTTCCTTCGGTTATGTGCTCAGTTTCACAAGCCCCACACAATAACTGATGACTTTACACCCTCACCTAATGACAGACTCCTTTCAGCAGCCCAGTGGGAGGCCTTGGCTGGTTTCCCATGTGGAGTAATTAAATCTTCCTCTCTTTTTAGGAGCATCTGTGAAGATCCGATCCCTTCCTTTTGAAGGTGGTTACTTCTGACCGCTGAGACTGTCCTTTAGCTCTGTGCTGCCTGTGGACTGTAGCTGCACTTGTACTCAATCTCGGCAGCGAGCAGAAGCCTGGCCCAGCCCATGTGACACAACCATGTTCATATCAACCACATGAGACGGCCCCGTGGTGTCCTCGGTGATATATTTCTGGCCTCTGAAAGCCAAGGCATGAAGTTGCAAAACAATGATTCTCTGGTTCTTTGTGTTGCAACCCCAGTCTGAGTCAATGTTCTCATCTGCTGACAATACTGCTCTTCTTCTTTCTTCATCCTCACAGAGGAACGTGGAATGTTCCTCAGATTCCACCCTTGTTTTTATTTCCCTATCAGCTCACCTGGGACACCTACCTACTTTCTCTCCTGCCAGGGATGAAATGAAGATGCAACTGTGTCCTAGAGCTCCCCTGAGAGGGGACCCAGTGGAGTCCCAGTCCCACGCGTCCATTCATTTTCTGACAACCATCCCTCTCACTCGTGAGCTTTCCTGCTAGGTCAGCTAGCCCATTGCCTAACCTCTCCATCTGTTCTCTGCTTTTCAGAAACTCAAAGGGAAGAAGGAAAATCATTCATCAAAAAATCCAAGTAAAGCAAAAATGGAATAATTCCACTGAGGAGATTGTGCAGAGATATGAAGGACTGTGGAAAAATTTAGCATTAAGGTGGCAAATCCTCCAACTCTGACAAGTCACTGTTAGCTGCTGCTTTCACTGGTCTTATGATATGTCATGCACCTCAACTATAACACAGTGTGGACAAAAGTGTATGGGCAAGTGTGTTCCTACCCCTGAGGATATGCGTTTCTTCAAGGCAGGACTATGTTATACCTTCACATGATAATTAAGTACCTGCACACATATTTAAGGAATGCAGGCCTGCCTCCTGCAGCCTGTGCTGGGCACATGATTCATCACTTCTATGCTTTTCTACCCTATGTTCTTAGCCGCTGCAAGCTAATTTTCAAATTCTAGCTGCTAATTTACCCCAAACTTGATCATCCTGGGCAAGCCAGGGACCAGACTGCATGAGCCATGATTTCATTTGGGGTCTCAGTGGCAACGTTTGGATGTGGGAAGAGCCTGTCATTTAGAGCAGTGATTCTCAAAGTATGGTCCTGGCCCAGCAGCAGCTCCTGGGGACTTGTGCAAAGTCCCTAGTCCCTAGTCCTACCGACGCAGACAGTCTAAGGATAAGACCTGGCAACCTGTCAGAATCAGCCCTCACTCAGGGGATCCTGATGCATGCTGCAGTTTGAAAACCACTGGCAGAGTCATACCAGCATGGAGGAAACAACATCAGTCCTCTCTTTGTGCTGTCTGAGAGGAAGGCTTTCCCAGGGACCAGATGCCCAAGGCCATCTTTGGTGTGGCGCAATCTCAGCTTCTAGCTGTACATGTGCCACCTGCAGTAAGTGTACCAGCTCCCCCGTGACTGCAGCATTGTTCGTTGGTTTACTCAAGAGCCTCTAGAAAGAGGAGAGAATGCAGGAGGATTTATAATGGCCAGGTTCACAGCACCTTTCCGGCTAGTCCATCATTTTATGCTCAGGCAGGAGGCCCCCTTGCAAAACTCAGAAGAATCCCATACAAGGCCAGCAGGAGGCTGAGAGTTGGGGTAGGGGATGGGGGTACAAGGGGCAGGGACATAACAAAGTATCCTTCATTAAGTGAGTGGATATCTCAGATCAGCCTGGAGGCCCTGGGAGAAGGAGACAGGAGCTTGCTTCATAGAACTTGAGTCCACCTCATATTTAATTTTCAAAGTCCAATATCTGGCAAATGAGAGCAGGATCTATAGTTTTTCAGACCAAAGTAATTTGCTATAGCAACGCTGGGTGAGGGAGTAGGGTGGGGTGAGAGGAGGGATCAGATATCTGAAATCTTCAATCAAAGCATCTCAGTGCTCACAAAGGTCTCCGCGGCCATTCTGAGACCTGACTGCACAGATAGCCCTTGGGAAACAGACCCTCTCTCCACCCTCAGCTCCGATCAGCACACCCATACTTTATTTTTTAAAAATATGTTTTTATTGATTTCAGAGAGGAAGGGAGGAGGAGAGATAGAAACATCAATGATGAAAGAGAATCATTGATCAGCTGCCTCCTGCATGCCCCTTCCTGGGGATCGAGCCCGAAACCTGGGCATGTGCCCTTGACTGGAATTGAACCCGGACCCTTCAGTCTGCAGGCCAATGCTCTATCCACTGAGCAACACTGGCTAGGGCTGCACATCCATACTTTAAAGCAAGGGTCAGCACACTATCGCTTACAGGCCAAATCTGGCTCACCACCTACTTTTGTACGGCTTGCAAGCTAAGAATGGTTTCTACATTTTAAAATGATGAAGAAACAGCTTTTAAAGGCTATATTGTGACTCATGAAAATTACATAAAATTCAAATTTCTGTGCCCATAAAGTTTTATTAGAACACAGTGCCTCCCACTTGTTTACATATTTTGAACTACAAGGAAGGAGTTAAGTAGTTGCCATGGAGACTGTAAGGTCCACAAAGCCAAAATATTGACTCTCTGGCCCTTTCCAAGAAAGGTTTGCTGACAAAGAGTTGGTTGGCATTTTAAGATTCTAACCAGACCCTGCAGCCAGGTTTAGCTATATATCCTCACCCCCAAAGCAACTTTCTATCCAGTTTATTCTTGTGTATCCCTGCACCTACGTTGCTAAGTCTAACTAATACCTCAATGGTAGAGTTCTGACTCTCTTCGCATCCCACACTTTCCTATTTGGTCATAACTCCTGCCTCTCCATTTCCAGGATGAGTGAAAGAACCTGGCGTAAAAATTTGTTCCAATGACAGGAGAGGAAATCAGCCCAAAGCAAACATTTTTCTCTGCACCATTTCCTGCTTCTCTCCCTGGGGCTGCGCTCACCAACTCTTCCAGCTGTTCCCCTTCCAGTTACCAGGGGATCTGAAACAACGTGGAGTAATCTAAGCACCAAAGATCTGTTCTTGAGAGGGGAAGTTACTGCTAGTTCTTTACTAAAAACATTTTCTAGTGATCTGTATCACTTACTAAACCCAGATATTGAACATTTAGGACTTAAGAGTAAACTGGTGTCTGCATGTCAACATTTTGTAGCTACTCACACACTATGCGAAACTCAGTTGCAAAAAACAGCCACTTAAGGGCCAATCTGCAAACTGGGAAGAGTCAATTCACCCGGGCTACGCTTCAAAAGCTGAGTTTATTCCCCAAGAATCAGCTCTCCTGACGGGAACTCTTAGGGAAGTTGTAATGCAGAACAGATGCTACGCAGGTTTTAGCCATCTACAGATGGAAACAAACGCCTAGTGCACTTCCTGGAAAAGTTAACCCATCCGACAAGCGAATGGTGGTTGAGTTGGGATCCAGAACTCTAGACCAGGAGTCAGAGGCTGCTGACAGCCTGCCCCTGGGAGCGCAGCCTCGGGAACAGCTGTCAGCCACAACTCCACGCGCCACGCGGGAAGCGCTCAGTGCTGCTGCTGCAGAACCACAGCACCGCCGGGCACAGTGCGCCTCCGGGTGCCCACGCCGGTGCTGCACGCTTACACACCTCAACACAGCCACGGAGTCGGCACTGCCACTTCTGTTTGATGGCTGAGCATTTCGGCCCAAAGAGCTTAACTTACGGATGCAAAGTCATAGAGGCAGCAAGTGGCAGAAGGAGAACATCAGCGCAGGCAGGTGAAAGTCCGACTCCCAAAGCCACAGTCTGCCTGGGCCCTTGCTCGGCACCACTTAGGGGCAATGACTGGACTTGCTCCCCCATGTTGGAGGGAGAAGGGGGCTGGCTGATCTCCGGTCTCTCCCAGAACCTGCTCGCTTGCTCCTGTCATCATGCCTGAGCGCTTGATTCTGCAGCGGGCGGCGGGAGTTTGTTTGCTAGCTGTTGTGCGGACACTCCGTGCCTATGGAGAAACAAGCCTCCCTCCTCGGGGCCTTCCCTTGGAGCTTAAGGAGGGTGGCAGGGTGCTAGGAGGGGCCACGAAGGGCCAGCCCCAGTTTTCCGGGGGATAAGAGAGGTGCGAAGGCCGCCGCTCAGCGCCCGCCGCGGACGAAGTCTCTGCGCGCCGCATGGAGCGCACCACCCAGGCAAGTCCAAGCGGAAACCCGAGGACTGCGCTTCCCAACAGGTGCGGCTGCCAAAGCAACTGCATTCATTCTTGCAGCCTCTAAGTCTGGGCGCGCGGGACCCGCTACTCTGCAGCGAGGACACCTCCTGGCAGAGCGACACCTCGCCCGCCCGGTAACTTCCCCGGAGCCATTGACTCCCCGTTCGTTCGTAGCCCGGGCGCCGCGTCCCTGCCCTGCGCCCTGTGCCCGCCCGCGGTGCCCGCCCTCCGGGCTCTACGCGCAGGTCCGCGAGCCGCCGACAACTGCGGGGACCAGCGTCGTAGCCCGGCTGGTCCCGACACCCCCTTTGCAGCGTCCCGATCGCGCAGCCCATGCCCCCGGACGACCCCCGCCCCAGCCCGGGTCACCCTCGCTTACCCATGGTGGCGGCTCCAAGGGCTCCCTGCGAATGGCGAGCGAGGAGTCCAGGCGGGAGGGACTCCTTTCCTCTGACAGCAGCCCTGCCTTCGCTCACTTCTTGCTCCTATGACTTGGCCCTGCCCAGCCACCTGCGCAGCTGGAGGTGTGCAGACTGGGCGGCCGGACTCCACCCTGGGGGCCGGGCGGTAGGATTGCAGGGAGCAGAGGTTAGCGACCCTGGTGCCGCAGCTGAGAGACACCTGTCCGCTGCCCGTGTCCAGCCCGGGACTCCTCAGTTCCGCCGAGGCCCTTGGGGGAGGGCAAGGGGCAGGGTTGCAGGTGGCGGCGGGAGACCTGGGCTAGGGACGCTCCGACGTGAGCGCTCGTCTGAGTCACCTGGAGGTTCCCCGCCTCTCCCCTACTCGCTGAGTTGGTAGGTTGGGGGTGGGGCCCGAGAATTTGCATTTCTGACAAGTTCTAAGGGGCTGCTGCTGCTGCTGCCGCCGCTGGGGTCACCACTTTGGAAACCGCGGCGCTGAGGAAATACACTGCGGGATGGGGAAGCAAAAGTGGGCGGGACATTGACCAGTTCCACGTGCGTGCACGGGTGGCCTTACCTGGAGCGTGAGCCCAGGAAAGCATTTCTGGAGGGAGGATTCTACCCAATGATTTGAGGGAGGTGAGTGAGAAGCTAGGAAAATTCCTTGGCATGTGGAATGGGGAAACTGAGGCAGGCAGCTGAAGAAACTGGTTGAGCAATTATAGCAGATACAGAAGGTCACCAGGGCGGCAAGCCCCAGTGCCTAACAGCAGGCAAAACTGGTGTGGGACCTCCCTCCAGTTTCCTCCATGGCATATCGCAGGCCATGTGGCTTAGACCCCCTGTCCTGGTGCCGGCCAATCAGAGACCACAACCCTGAAGGGCAGGCCTGGAAAAGCTGGTGAATCTTCTCCTCAGATCCTCACCTGAGACTTCCCCTAAACTCAGTCTCTAAAACCTTCCAGATAAAGGACCCAGGGCCTGCTCTCTCCACCACCCAGACACACCCAGGCCTCCCCTTCCTCCTTCTTATTCTCCCACAGGTGTGCATCTCCTAAACTCTAAGGGACCCAGGAGACTTGCAATTAGGGGAGCCATGGGCAGCGGCAGGTCATCTGGGGTAACCCCCTCCCACCCCAAACCTGTCCCCAAGGCCCCTTTTCTCGCACAACAGTCCTGCTTTAGCTCACTTCTTTCCCATAACGTTTCTGGAGCAAAAGCAGCCCAGCTAAAGTGGAACAACAAACTGATGCTTCTGTCTCCACCCGCCCCCCCTTTTCCTCTTTCTCTAAAAGTCAATCAATACATTTTGAAAAAATAAACAACAAAAAAAGCATCCCAATCTAGATTCATTTCCCCACCTAGTCCTTCTCCTATTGCTTCTTGGGTCCTAAGCCCTTCCTTGTTCCATCTTTAATGAATGTACTTTAAAAATCACCTGGACTTAATGTTATGCAATCTTTCCTACATGAAGTCAAGAATCTACATACCGCAATGGGCCCGTCCCCTTTCCGGTAACACTTTCTTTAAAATAACAAAAACAGCCCTGGCCCGTGTGGCTCAGTTAGTTGAGCATTGTCTCAGGAACCAAAAGGTCCCTGGTTCAATTTCCCATCAGGGCACATGCCCAGGTTGCCAGGCAACCAACCCATCTCTCTCTCTCTCTCTCTCTCTCTCTCTCTCTCTCTCTCTCTCTCTCTCTCCCCCCTCTCTGTTCCTCTTTCTCTCTAAAATCAATAAGGAATATATTTTAAGCATAAGAAAATAAAAATAACAGTGATATAGCAATTATTTCCAGATAATATTTCTTTTCTTTTCTTTTTTGCGTGGCTTGAGAGATTTTTACTCTACAAAAACTGAGAAGAACATTAAAAAATGGAAATGAAGGTGAGTTTCTATTGCCTTAAGAAAATTGTGGTAAACTATACATAACATAAAATTTACCATCTTAACTATAAGTGCCATTAAGTACATTCGTATTGTTGGGCAACCATCACCTCCACTCATTTCCAGAACTTTTTCATCTTTTCAAATAAACTACCCATTAATCACTAAGTCTACACTTCCCCTTCCCTGGCCCCTGGTTGTCACCTTCTACTTTCTGTCTCTATGAATTTGACTACTCCAAGTACCTCAGATAGCCGGAATCAAAAAGTATTTGTCCTTTTGTGTCTGGCTTCTTTCACTTAACATAATACCTTCAAGGTACATCCATGTTGTAGTGTGCATCAGAATTTCCTTCTTTTTTTAAGGCTGAGTATTATTATTCTATTGTATGCACCTACCACATTTTGTGAGTTTCCATTCACCTGTCTGTCTTAACTTTTGAGTCTTAGCAATTCCCCCAGCCTGCCTGGAAGACTGTGGTGTGGAGGGAGAAACCCAGGCAGCTCTCCACAGGAGTGCCTGGACCTGCCCTCCTCAGGCTTTCTTCAGGAGGAGAAGCCTCAGCATGTAGTGGCTTCATTGATACACACAGAGCTGCAGCTGATGTTACCCGAAGGTATGGGGCTATAAGTAGAAAGGTTGCATCAAGTAGAAAAGGACAGCATTGACTGAAGAAAAGAAAACTTGCTCTTGAAGGGTTGAAAGCATGCTTCATAGTTGTCCTACTATCAGATAAGCCAGGGAGTAGAAAGGGAAAGCTTGTGCCCAGCGGTGTGGCTCAGTGGTTAAGTGTCAACTTATAAACCAGGAGATCATGATTCAATTCCCAGTCCCCAGTGGGGTGTGTGCAGGAGGCAGCCAATCAATGATCCTCTCATCATTGATTATTTCTATCTCTTTCTTCCTTTCCCTTCCTCTCTGAAATCAACCTCTATATATAAAAGACTAAGTGAGCATTATGACCAAAAGACCAGAACAACTAGTCGACCAGTCATTATGACATGCATTGACAATTAGGGGGTAGACACTCAATGCAGGAGCTGCCCCCTGGTGGTCAGTGTACTCCCACAGCCAACCTCTCACAGTGAGCTGGTGGCTTTGGCATCCAGTGTCTGTTTCTTCCGTGCCCAGCCCTGCGACCATCGCCTCCTCTCCCAACCCCTTTGGGGCCCAGGCTGGAATGGGGAACTGGGGGTGGGTGGTAGTGGATGTGGCCCCTTTCCCAGGGGGGCCAAGGGCCAGCTCCCTCCTTGGGGCCAGAAGCCAACCTCCCGCACCCTTTCCCTCCCCTAGGCTGGCAGGCCCTGATCAGCCCAGTCCTGATCGACCCTGATCACTGGCCAGGCCTAGGGATCCCACCCATGCATGAATTCATGCACCAGGACTCTAGTGAAGATATATTTTTAAAAATAATAAAGGAAAGAAAGGGAAAGATTGTGATAGTTTCTTTTGATTAAGGTTTTCGCTACAAGGTGGTATTTCTGTTGTTGGAATTCTGGCACTCTTGTTCTAGGCCATGTTATCTCCAAAATAAAAGGCATTGCAATGTGAGAGACAACAAGCATTTATTTGAGATCAAACAGCTATGGGGAAGCACTGATTCAGATAGAAGTCCAAATACTGTTCTGATTAAGAGTCAAAGGCAATGGGTATTTGAAAAAAGGGAAGGGGAACAATTACATCAATGGAAGGAAGGCATTTTTGTTGGTGCAAATGAACTAACACAGCAGTGCTAATCCCAAACCATGTTTTAACTTTCACTCCAGTAGTCAGAATCACTGCTGTCTTGTTATCTTTGCAAACGGTCTCTGAGGCACCATGTTATTTTAGGTGCAGTCCAAAGGCCCTGCCCCGTTTTGACATTCTAAGGACTTGCGGCATAAGACCTGCAAGGTAGTTCCTCTGGAATGACAGCTCCAGCTCCATTTTAAGTGGTTCTCAAAGTGAGGTCCTCAGACCAGCAGCATCAGTATTACCTGGGACTTTGTAACAAAGAAATTCTCAGGCTCCATCCCAGGTCTACTGAATCAGAAAACTCTCTGGTGGGGTTTCTGATAGGGTTTCTGGTGGGGTTTCATGAGGCAAATGCTATTTCTTCCATAGGTCTATTTAAATTCTTTGTTACCGGACAAGGGACTGGCCCTGAGTGGGTCTGCCTAGGGCCTGGCAGTAGTGTGTGGGTTCTTGGTTTCATGCAGGAAAGATTTCACAACATGAATCCAGATGATTTTGAGAGGACATTTATTAAAGCTGGGGCAGTGGGACAAGGATTGGCCTAGAGTAGAAGAAGCAAAAGGAGAGAGGCTAGGTGGAGACATTAGCCTAGGCTGGGCTGCTTTGGCTCACTAAGAAGTCGGAGAAAAGGGGGCCTTGGGGACAGGTCAGGGGGTCAGCCCAGGAGGAGCTGCCGCTGCCCATGGCTCCCCTGAGATGGGTGTTTGTGAAGGAAGAAGGAGGGGGGATAAAAGAGGGAAGGGAATGGCAGCAACATGCCTCCCCAGAGGGAGAGCGCACAGAGTCCTTTGTCTGGAGGGTTTTATCCCTTTCAGGAAGGAATTGTAGGGGAGATCTCAGGGGAGGGTTTTTGCAGAATGTTCATCAGTTTTCCAGGTGTGCTCTTTCAGGGTCATGGTCTCTACTGAGTGGTCAGCACTCATTGCAGCTTGTCATGGCATGTTGTCCACCTGGTTTTGCTGCTTTCCTGGGCCTCGAGCTGAAATACACTTGAGGCCTAAATGTTATCTCTGGAGAAGTGACCTTCTGTATCTGCTTTAAATTGCTCAGCCAGTTTGTTCAGCTGTCTCAGTTTCCCCATTCTACTTGCCAAGTAATTTTCTAGCTTCTTACTATCTTGCCTTACCTTCATTCAGCCACTATTTATTTATCACCTCCAAAGGCGAAGTATTGTGCTAGGGACAGTATTGTGCTGTCACTGTTGAAGGTAATTGTGTATGATTTGAATCATAATCACAAAGGCTCATATCTATCCCAGCTCTGCCTTCACAGAGCTTATACTTGTTATTTTTTAAGGAGGACAAGAAGAAGCATGTTACTCAAGATGGAGAAGCAAAAATGAAGAACACATACCACCTTGACTATGTGATCAAGGTCAACATGCACCAAGAAGACATGTCAGCATCACAAACCCCCAATATGATACACTGAGATGAGCAGGACATCACTTCAGTAGAATTCTTGCAAAGAATGCATAACTTTATCATGAGAAAACATCAGGCAAACCCAAACTGAGTCACTTGTTACACAATAAGTGACCAGCTTGCTTCAAAAATGTGGAGGCTCTGGAGAACAAGGAAGACGGAGGAACTGCCACAGACGAGAAGAGGCTGTAGACTCAGATGATTGAATGCAATGTGCGACCTTGGGACAGAAAATGGGGGTTAATGAAAAGCCACTGAAATTCAAATAGGTCTGTAGTTTTAATTAATAGTCTTGAATCATTGCGGATGTCCTGGATTTAGTCACTCTACCATCCGATATAATAGAAGGTTAATATGCAAATAGGCTGAACGGCGGAACAACTGGAAGAACTGAACAACCAGTCACTATGATATGCGCTGATCAGCAGGGGGCGTGTGTGGAACATGGTGGGCATTGGCCATGGAGGGATGGTGGAGCAAGTGAGCAGGGGCGCCAGACAAGGCGGGGTGCCAGTCGCTGTCATTGCGGCGAGCCTTTGGTGGTTACTGGAAATTCTTTGCTCCCGCACGCTGCGGTCCCACCCAGTGCTCACACCCACTGCTAGTGCTGGAGCCGCTGTTTGCACCCACTGCCAGGACCGGCCCTGCTTGTACCCGCAGCTGGCACTGGTGCCGCTGCTCGCACCTGCTGCCGGTGCCTGGAGCTGGTCCCAATCACTCAGTGCCATCAGTGGTTGTGAGCAGTGGCTGTTGGCCCTGATCGCCCCTGAAGGCTTCTCTACCTCCCCCTGTTCCTGAGGGGCGATCGGGCAGCAGCCGCTGGTCACACCCACTGATGGCGCTGGCCCTGCTTGCACCTGCTACTGGTGCCGGCCCCAATCACTCTGCACTGTCAGCGGGTGTGAGCAGGGCTGGTGCTATTAGCATGTGGGAGTGGCAGAAGTGGGAGCGGGGCTGCCAGCAGACAGGGGAGGGGGGCCATACTGAGAGGGGCCGGGTAGGAGCGCAGAGGATGGGCCAAGACCTGCCCCTGTGCCTACCGCAGCCTTGAGGCCCACAATTCCTTACAAGGTGCACGAATTTGTGCACTGGGCGCCTAGTGGTTATATAAGATGTTAACATTAGGGGAAATGGGGCAATAGTATATGGGAACTCTCTGTACTATTTTAGCAATTTTCCCAGAAGTCTAAAATTATTTTAAAATAAAAATATTGTGAAGATATGACATCTAAATGATATATTTTTTGATAGATGGTGGCAATTTAAATATTTATAAACTATAAAATAATTTTTTTCTTTTATATTACACTAGGGGCTCGATGCATGGAATTTGTGCACTGGGGAGGAGGGTTTCCTCAGCCCAGCCTGCCCCCTCTCACATATTGGGAGCCCTCAGGAGGTGTCCTACTGATGGCTAAGGCCTGCCCCAAGGAGAGCAGGCCTAAGCCACAGTCTGGCCTTCTTTGTGAGAGGTGACCAGGGTAATCAGGGGAAGCCACCAGCCCCATCACCCTGCTGCTGCAGCCGCTGCCAGTCACCACAGCCACCAAGGTGTTTTCATCAACATGAACTCCAGTCCCTTCACCATGAAAAAATGACAACTTTCTTTAGGCATTTTCAAGATGTGTCTTTCATAGGATGTGACATTTCTTTCTTTCTTTTTTTTTTATCCTCACCTGAGGATATGTTTCCATTGATTTTTAGAGAATGTGGAAGAGAAGGGAAAAACAGAGAGAAACATTAAAGTGAGAGGAACACTTTGATTGGTTGTCTCCAGCATGAGCCCTGACCTGGGCCCTGGCCAGGGAGGAGCTTGCAACCTAGGTACATAGCCTTGGTCAGAATTGAACCCAGACCCTGCAGTCAGCAGGCTGAGGCATTAAGCACTGAGCCAAACTGACTAGGGCAGAATATGACATTTCTTAGCCCTCCAGCAGTGGACCTTCATTTTTTTCCCCCAGGAGTGTGGTGGAAAAACCCTAGATCACCTTTTTGGATTCTTATTACCCAAGTTACTAAGAATATTACCAGTGGCATACAGGGAGCTTAGCCAATGAGCGGTAAGAAAAGGTCTTTCCTCTGTAGTTCACTCTTATCACTGGCTCCACCCCTGCCCCTCCAATCACAGCTCCACCCCTGCCCAGGCCTGTAATCTCTGGTCGAGGATGCAGGCCTGGGCAGGGGACCCCCAGCTCCCTCTGATTACCTGTTCTGCCCCTCGGGCACCCTATCACCCCAGCCACCTGCATGGCTAATAGACCACTTCAGTGGCGGGGCTGAGCTGGACTGGGCGTCGCCATCTTGTGGCTATGGGGGTGGCCATCTTGAGGTTATGGACACTGCCATCTTGTGGCTATGGGGGTGGCAATCTTGTGGTTATGGACACTACCATCTTGTGGCTATGGGGGTGGCCATCTTGTGGTTATGGACACTGCCATCTTGTGGCTATGGGGGAAGCCATCTTTGTGACGGAGTGATGCCTAATTTGCATATCACTCTTTTATTAGATAGGATTGCCTCATCACTATGGGAGATTTCTTTATCTTTTATCCTTCAATTTTTATGTAGCAAAAAATGTTTTTTTTTTTTTAATTTCTAAGAGCTCTTTTTATTACATTTAAAAGTGAAATATCTTCTTGAATCTCCCTGAGGATACACATTGAAATTTCAAAATAAAATCCCTTCCTGTCTCTAAGTCATCTCAGTCCCCATCCAGGGTCTTGTTGACTCATCCAGGGGCTCCTCCTTTAAGTTGCTGGATTTCTTCCTCTGTTTGGTGAGCCTTCTTTTTTTGTCCTTTAAAAGAATGAAGGGACAGGTAGTTGTTTGTAGGCAGCTGGCATGGGTTTCCCCTGCACTTGGGCAGGTAGATGGATGTCCTCAATGGGCCTTCCCTCTGAATGGAGAGGCTGAGAGTGGCAGCTTTGGAGTGTGAGCAGCAGTGGTGCACTGGGGTGGACCCTGAACTGATGTGCATATCTCTTCCCAACTCCACCTTTAGATTTCAGATGGGTAGCTTGATATCAGCCAGGGTGGGAGCATTTACACCAAAGAAATTGGCAAATGCTACTAACCAGGACTGTCTCCCACCCAGGAGCTGATTTTCATTATTCTACTAGAGGCCTGGTGCACAAAAATTTGTGCACTCAACCCAGCCTGTGCCCTCTAGCAATCTTGGACTCCCCAGGGGATTGGGCCTAAGCTGGCAGCCAGACATCCCTCTGGTAGCCCGGGGGCTATTGGGGGATGTCCACTTGCCAGCAGGAAGCAGGCCTAAGCTGCAGTCGGATATCCTTAGCTCTGTTGAGGAGGCAGAAGAGGCTTCCGCCACCACTGCTGTGCTGGCAGCTGGCAGCTTGGCCTGTGGCTGAGCAGAGCTCTCCTTGTGGGAACACACTGATCACCAGGGGACAGACAGCTTCTGCATTGACCATCTTCCCCCTGGTGGTCAGTGTGTGCCATAGTAAGCAGTCATTCTCAGTGGTTCTGCTGTTAGGGTCAATTTGCATATTATCCTTTTATTAGATAAGATATGATTTATATCATTATAAATACCAATTACACAGTTTTTATGTATCAGATTTTCTTAAGACCACATGTTTTTCTGTTTCCTTTATGTTTCCTTTATGTTTTGTTTCAAATGATATAAAATCTATTATTCATATTAAATTATACACTGCTCAGAATATAATGTGTAAATTTATCCCTCAAAAAGGAAAACAGAAAGTGAATGATATGAATCTAACAAGAGTACAAAGCACTCACAATTGCTGTATGAATCAGCTTCCCAAAGCTGCAACACTATGTATCAAGCAGGGAGAAAACTGTCTGTAAGGTTGTAAATGAGTAATGTGAGAGGCGGTGCTATTTTGTTACAAGGGTCATGATACATATTTCTTGCTAATGATTATACAAGTCCCATGTTCACAAAATTATTTATGAAAATGTTCTTTATAAAAACTATGTCCTTTCAAACTACCAAGGTGTTTTAATAAATGTTTTGGAGCCTTTTATTGTGATGACACGTTATCAAAGATAGATTAATATGACTGCATAAAATTGGGTTTTGATTCTCATCTTCTGCTACATGTAGTCCATGGACTTGGACAGGAAGAGATGAGGCAAGACTATTGTTAATTGGGTTTTTCAGTCTTCTTAAAGACTTTAAGTAATTTCCTTTAATTCTTCTGAATCTGAGAAACTGTCCTTACAGTCTTTTTATTTTTTTTTTAAATAATTTTATTGATTTCAAAAAGAGGAAGGGAGAAGGGGAGAGAGAGATAGAAACATCAATGATGAGAGAGAATCACTGATTGGCTGCTTCCTGCATGCCCTATACTGGAGACTGAGCCACAACCCAGGCACGTGCCCTCACTTGGAATAGAACCGTGACCTTCTGGTTCATAGGTCAATGCTCAACCACTGAGCCACACTGGCCGGGCTGCCCTTACAGTCTTAATTTTCTACTTTATGAGCAAGGCTTTCTTTTGTTTTTCTGTTGTTTATTTTATTTTTCTTTAAAAAAGTGTGTTAATTACCACAACTTGGTGGCTTAAAACAATCAAAATTTATTCTGTCACAGTTTTGGAGACTAGAAGTCTGAAATCAAAGTGTCAACAGAGCCATACCCCTGGAGGCTCTAGGGAAGAATCCTTCCTTCCTCTTCTAACTCTGGTGGCCCCAGGTGTCCTTGCCTTGTGATCATATCACTCCAATCTGTGCCTCTGTCTTCACATCACCTTCTCTTCTGTGTGTCCTCAACTCTCTCTCTGGCCCTTTTTATAAGGATACTAGAGGCCCAATGCACAAAAATTTGTGCAAGAATGGGCCTTCCTTCCCCTGGCTGCTGGCACCACCTTTGCTCTGGCCAGAGCCACCTTTCTGCCTTCATTCCAGCCCAGAGCCACCTCTCTGCCTTCCTACACTGCTCAGAGGCCCAGAGTGGCTGGGGTGGTGTGGAATGCAAATTAACCTGCCATCTTTGTTGGGTTAATTTGCATACTCACTCCTGATTGGCTCGTGGGTGTTGTGAAGGTATGGTCAATTTGCATCTTTCTCTTTTATTAGTGTAGATATGTGATTGCATTTAGGGCTTACCCTATGAACCAGGCCCACACACACAAGGACCCTGTTTCCATATACTTAATGTTTACAAGGTCCAGGGATTAGGACCTATCCTTGGGGAGGCCGTTCATCAACCTACCACACTTACGGGTCTATTTTCTTTTTTACTGTTGCTGGTCAGCCTCTAATACCCTCTCCTCCTTTGGGCGAGGTCATTGGTAGAACATATTTCACCTCAGTGAAACGTGAGAGAGGTTGCCACATCTGGCATGATGGATATGATCTCAGAGTCAGTCCATCCTTGGTGCAAAATCATCCTTGGTGCAAAATTGTTTGACTGAAATTGAGTTGAACTGATGAACTGACCTTTCTTTGAAATTGGAGATGCTCCTGAAATTTCCAAATCCCAAAATATTTACAATATAAGTATATTGGTAAACTGGACAGTTGCTCATCAAAAGCTCAAGTTTATACATTTGTATGTGTGTGCATTTGTGTTTGTGTGTGTGTGTGTGTGCGTACTTCATTCAGGACTGGCTACTTAATTTGTGGATGTGGGTCCAGTGTAAAATGAAAACAGAGGCCTGCCTCTTGCTCAAAAAGCAGGACAAATGTGCCATTGAAGGTGCTAAAATACATGGCTTTTTCTTTCCTCCACAGTTTCTCTCTTGACTTGTCACACTATCCATTTACTATTTAATGTTATTTTAAGTAAAGAAAAAATGCAAATAATTAGCCTCAATTTTGCTGTTCATCTTTATATTCTGTGATGCCCATTTAAATGCAAGTATAAGTACATTTAATTCATGTGCAAAATCATCAAAATTGTATAATTCATATTCCGTAACTCACACATGCATGGGTGTTTTGTTCTCACCAGAAGAGTGGAAACACTGGGAGAAAGAAACTTAGTTTTTATTTCAATTCTTGCTACACACACATTCTACCAACACTCTTGGACTTTGGTTTACTGATGAGTAAGGAGATCAGGAAGGAAAAGGAACTGAGTTGGCCTATCTTCCTTTTTCCTTCTATGTCATCATTTTCAGTATAAGGCAAGGGCTAACAGAAAGTAAGAATGCAAGTATGTGGAAGGATATGAGAGAGCTCCTTGGATGTGTTTCTTGGAACTTCATTGCCTTCTTTCTGCATGGGAAGCAAGTGCTAGGTAATTGGAATGGAATGTGTGATCTCTCAGGGACATTAGCGCCCCTGCTTACTGAATTGTAGATGTAACCTTTTGCCTTGCATTCGCTCTGGATCTTGCTGAACTCACACACATCACAGGTCCATTGTGATCCCATGGACCACTGTGAACGCAATAGGCCAGTGGGGCAGCAGGGAAGGGCAGCAGATGATGCTCACGAGCATATCTCCACTGCTCATGCTCCAGTGTCCCATCAAACATCACTTACAAAACATAAATGCAAGGATAATATTATTAGGAGTTTCAAGATGGTGACACAGAGCATTAAATGAGTACAGGGCCCTTCTGAGCTCATGGCCTGGGTGACTGCACGGGTTGTTGGTCCATAAAGCCAGCCTTTGCAGAGTATAAAAAATGTTTAAGGATTGCTGGTTCAGTTTAAGTTCTTTTATACCCTCCTTGCCCCAACTTATACTAATGCCCCTGTTAGTGACACAGTGGAAATCCCTCAAGCTCTGGAGTCAGACGTACCTGATTTAAGATCTCAGTTTTGTTGCTTATCTTGTGTATAATTGGGCAGGTTGCTTAACAAAAATGGAAAAATGCAAATAATGATACTTAACTGATGGTGATGTTGTGGGGATTAAGGGCATATAAAATGTATAGTCCCAGGAGTCCCATAAAACAAGGAAGCACTCAAAATTGGAAGCACTATGGGTAATAATAAAGGCATAATATGCTAATTAGACCAGACATCCTTCTGGACGACCTTCTGGAGAAAGCTGGGGCTGTGAGGGAAGCCTGAGTCCTGGGTGCCAGAGGGAAGCCAGTGCTGGCAGCCGGGGGAAGGAAGGCCTACTCTTGCATGAATTTTGTGCATAGGGCCTCTAGTTTCTTATAAACAGAGAATGATTTACATAAGTATACCTACAACCTGCTCCCTCTTAGTTCTTCCTGAGAAAACACAGTGTTGAGGAAATGCATGGAATGAGTAAATCTGAAAACCTAGGACTAATTCCAGCTTAATTAAATGGTAGCTATGTGAACTTGGGTAAGTCACCATCAAGTTTCATGTATGGGTTCCCTTTTTGTAAAAGAGTAATAAAATTACCTTTCTCACAGAGAAGCTTAAGTAAGATAGCATATATGAAAGTAAAATAAACATCCAATGTTATTGTTGAGGGTGATGGATGAGGATCACTTAATAGAAGCTGGACTGAAGAGAGACCCTTTGTGCATCCTTTTATTTTCCATCTTTCTAAATCACTTTGTTTTGCACGTGTCTCTTGCAAACAGCATAGAGTTGAGATTTGCTTTGTGAGCCAAACTGAAACACTTTTATTTAATAGGTGAGTCAATCCATTTATGGATGTTTGATTTTAGTTCTGTCATATTATTTCATCTCATATTTTATGTTTTCATAGTTTGAGATTTGTCATTACATGGTCAATTTCTTTGCAGTTTCAATTTTATAGAGATTTAATTCATATAACAAAATCTGTCCATTTTAATGTGCAGTTTGTTGAATTTTAGATCTTTGTATTTTGGGAACTTAGCTTTTCCTGACATTTAAGGAAGAAGACTTGTATTTTTGCACAAGTGGTCAGTTTATAATTATAATCTTACGTAATACCCTTAATTATCTATTTCTTTCGATACTATCAAGTGTTCCCTACTATGAGAAATAACATGAAAATAGTTCTCTTCCTTTTGAATTCCTTTCCTCTTCTTTACCACTCAACTTAAAGGAGTTCTCTTGCTTGGTGTTTGTGTTTGTACTGTTACTTGATTTGTCAGCTGGAAGGAATGTTTTTGATTCTCAGCTAGTGTAGATGAGGCAACCAACAAACCTACTCTCCTTTTCACTCCCATCCCATTCCCCTTTCCCCAGTGAGTTTTATCAACTGTGTCCTTTCTAGCTTCTCAAGGCTCAAAACATTTACACTACGGCCTGTTACATTTTTCCCCCTCACATTTGTTTTAGTCTTAATTTTATTTTTAAATATATTCAGTGCTCCCCACTGGTCCCTTTACCAGAATTTCCCAGTTATCTTTTTGTGAATACATTTCATTCATCCATAGCTCCTGTAGGGTTCATGGGGACAATATTGCCTGAAAAATATTCTTTGAGCAAGGTGAACTGTATCACTTTAGTGGGGACAATATGAAATCAGAAAGCATACTTTCCCTTTCATGCAAGAGTCTGCAAATAGACAAGAAAAGCAGCTTCAATGAACTGAATGTGCTACTGATCTCTGAAAATAAGGTTTTCTGATACAAACATTAGTGTCGTATCACTTTGGGGGTCCTACTTTCTAAAAGCTGACCGACAAGCCTCAGGGCCATCACAGTGGCCAGCAACTTGAAGAATAAGTTCACTGATTTTGTTGAGCAGGAATGCCCAGAAGAAAAGAAGTAATTCTCTGAAAGGAAGTTTTCTTATCTGTAAAACAGACTAATAATGCTTTCTCATCGTCCAGGAGAATGTGTCCTAAGATCACCGTGTGTCCTTCAGTGAGAACAGACTGGCTCTGTAGAGATTAGATATGCTTTAACCCTCCCTACCTCAGTCATTTAGTAAGTAATGTTTGCTCTCTGTAGTAAATGTACTGGGGAATTTTTGTTTTAATCAGAGTTTCTTTAAACCTACTCACCGAGAAGAGCTAACACTCTTCCTGCATATAAGAAAGTTACTCCCATGTTACCAACAAAATCAAGGAGACAACTTTTTTATATCTTTTTTCTTTTTTACCCTCTGAATGTAAAAGTAATACATCTTCACTATAAAATTTGTTGGAAAGTTCTTAAAAGTGTGTCCAAAAAAATCTATATATAGTTAAAACTAATACTTACTGTACTTTTCTGCAGACTTTTTCTTTGTACATAAATTAATAAACTCGGCGAGACTGGATCGTAACCTGCATGTTGTTTGTAGCCTTCTATTTTCACTCAGCCTTATCTCCTGGACGCTTGCCCATGGAGGCTTAAATTATTATTTTTAACGGCTGTATTTCATTTTAAGTAGATACCATAAATAATTTACGTTTTCCCCTTTTATTTGGGCCTAATAAGTTGGTTTCTCATTGGGGCTCTTTTAACAACACTGCAATAAAGACTCTAGTACTGAAATAGTTGTGTGTCTTTCCAATGCTTTCCCAGTACAAATTCCTAGGAATTGGAATTTCTTGGTCAAAGGCTATGGAAACAATTTTAGGCTCTCTTTAAGCACATTGCCGTGTTGCCTTCCAGAAATACTTTTCTCTCCTCAGCAGTGTATGAAAGTAATGGGCCACATGTATTGAATGTGGAAAAAAAAAAATCTCATAAACTTAAGGAGAAGATTTAACGTCATGACTTCTTTAGAGGATCTATTCCCAAGATTGCTGCGGGCACCTGATGGGGACTGCCTGTGCAGCATTTTATAGGCAACTGGCCAAAGGCTCGCCCACTCACTCAGGTGAGACTCCCTCCGCAAGCAGGTGCAGCTCCGCGACCATCTGCCTGCTTCTTCCTTCCTCCTGCTCATCCTCAGGCATCTGCTCTGTGCCCACCTGCCGCCCTCTGCTCCCTCACACCCCCCAGATGCAGCCCACACCGAATGTTAATGAATTGTGCACAGCACACAGCTGTAGCCACGTGTGTCCTCAGATTCGGCTCTCAGCTGGTAACCTCAGGACAGGTGGTAAATTAGTCATTATTTGCTGCAATAATATATGACTAAGGCGGAGGAAGGGAGGTCTCTGGTGGGAGGACTTCAGGGGGAGCCCAGGTGTGCCCTCGGGGCTGCAGGAAAATAAGATGGTTTTTAAATAAGATGGAGAAGGGCAGGCGAATGGTACACTTGGCTGGAAGGGGAGCACATAGGCAAGGCCTGGTTACCTCATCTCTCTAACCCTGTTTCTCTGTTCTGTAATCAGAAAATTACCTTCTTGGTAGCTATAAGAGGAGAGGCAGTCTGTGTTCGGTGTGTGGCATATAAGAAGAGCTCGATCGGTACTGTTTTGAAGAATGATCATTAGTTGAGTGACGTAAATATCCAGCGACCCGAGTGTGTAGAATCTGAATTGAGCTGTGCACCAGTTCTTGGAGGAACTGAACTTCTGCCTGTCCTTTTGCTGACTGGATATCACCAAATCTAAGATGCCAACTATCAGGAGCAGCTGCATACATTACTAAGGAAGAAAAAATCACAGCTAAACGATCACACAGGCTTTCTTATTGGCTATAAGAGACATCTGATTTCAGAGATGTTTACATGGGAAAACACATCTTAGACTCAGTGAATGACGGTTCGCTGTGCTTCAACAGATAAGCTCTGTGACCCCTGGACTCTATCTGGGCAGGGAGCAGGGAAGGAGCAGGCCGGGCACAGGCAGGTGAAGAGCCTCTGAGAGTACAGTCAGGACCAGAGGGTGGGGCCTGGGAGGACTGGGTGACTTATAACCCTTTGCACGTGCATGGATGTGTCTGGGCACAGGCCGAGGATACACAATTTACTTATACACTAGCTACACTTTCCAGGGACACACCTCGAAGGAGGCTGTGTGCGCAGAGATGGAAGCAAGAGGCTGTCAGATAACTCCTGGAGATCAGAACATTTTGTTTCAAACTTCCTGACTCTTAAACCATCAGATAGGGTCTCTAAACTTGTGAATGTGTTTTATGTCATTTTTCAGGGTGACCTGAGGAAATACAGATTTCACAGCATAGTGCAAAGAAAAAATATTCTGAGGAGAATTAATTATTTTGTTCAAAAGTATTTATGGAGCGCCTATCATGTGTAGCCTATTAAAAATGAGAAGCTCTTCCTCCATAAAATTTCCAGTCTTGTGGGACAGGCTGTGCACACTGAGTGACTTTTCTTTAAAAAAATTTTTCTTTCATTGATTTCAGAGAGGAAGGGAGAGGGAGATAGAAACATCAATGATGAGAGAGAATCATTGATTGGCTGCCTCCTGCACTCCCCACACTGGGGCATGTGCCCTAACCAGAAATTGAACTGTGACCTCCTGGTTCACAGGTCAGCACTCAACCACTGAGGCACTATGTTTTACTGGCATTGTCAGTATTGTGCCTGTTGCAATTTCTAAAGCAACCTTTTAGAAAATAATTTAAAATATGTAGTTAAACATCAACAGGAGTTAAAATTATGTTATAAAATATTTGTTTAACATGAAAGAAGGCAGTAATGATTAAAAAGAGGAACAAAAAATACATGAGATATACAGATAAGAAACAGAAAAATAGATGGAAGTCCAATCATATCAATAAGCACATTAATGGGAACTGAATATCAACACTCCAATCGAAGACCAGAGATGATCAGATTGAATTTTAAAAACAGGATCCTTCTGTGTTTTGTCTACAAAGGACACATTTTAGATTAAAATCACAGTAGCTTCAGAGTGAAAAATGCAAAGAATTTATGAAATGGAAAATGGAAAAAATATAAGAAAGCTCAAGTGGCTATGTAAATATCAGACAAAATAAGCTTTATGACAAGAACTATTTCTAGAAGCAAAGAGGGACACTTCATGATGAGAAGAGGCTCAATACATTAGGAATACATAACGATTATAAATGTATGCACCTATCATAATGAAGCTCCAAAATATATGAAGAAGAAAACCAACAAAGTTCAGTACAAAATAGATAATTTAACAATTGTTGATGAAGACTTCAATATCCCACTCTCAATGACTTGTAGAAGAACAAAGTTAGTAAAAATATAGAAGATATGAACAACACTGCCAATCAACTAGACTTAATTGACATCTAAATAACACTACCCCTAAAAGCAGAATATCAATTGTTTTAAAGAGCACAGGGAACACAACACATTAAAGTTTATGGGATCCAGCTAAAGCATTTCTTAGAAGGAAATTTTACAGCTGTGAATTTCTATATTTAAAAAGTGGAAAGATTTCAAATCGATAATTTAAACTTACACTTTAAGAAATTAAAAAGAGCAAACTGAATCCAAAGCAAGAAGGAAGAAAGTAAATATTAAAACTAAAGTGGAAAAAAATGAAATGTAGAAAAACAATAGAGAAAATAAATGAAAACAAAAATTTATTCTTTAAAAAAAGAAACAAAATTGACAAATCTTGAGAGAGAGAGAGAGAGAGAGAGAGAGAGAGAGAGAGAGAGAGAGGAACTCAAATTACTAAGATCAGGAATAAAAGAGAGAACCCTAGCTGAGTAGCTCAGTTGGAAAGAGCATTGTCCTGATACACCAAGGGTGTAGGTTTGATCTCCAATCAGGACACATACAAGAATCAATCAATGAATGCATAAATAAATGGAACAACAAATCAATGTTTCTCTCTCTCTCTCTCAAAATCTAATCTAATAAAAGAGTAATATGCAAATTAACCCTCACTCCGTTACACCCACAAGCTACACCCACAAACCATGCCCACCAACCAATCAGGAGCAAATATGCAAATTAACTTAACTAAGATGGCGGCAGTCATGGAGCTGGAGTTGCTCTGGGCAGTGGAGGAAGCCAGGGCCCTGTGGGCCCTGAGCTCTACTCAAGGCTACAAAGTTTCAATTATAGAAGATAAACAAACCCCAGATACCTGCTTCTAGCCAGGCACCCCAGTAGGGACCCAAACCCTGAAGGAGCTGTGGGCAGCCTGAAAACGGCTCTCAGCCCTTCACCCAGGCTGGCCATATCCCCATGGGGTAAGGGTCCCCACTGGGGGTTTGGCAAGCCTGCAAACAGCCATCAGCCCCTTGCCAGGCTGGCCAGGCATGCCAGCAGGTGGACATTCCCTGAGGGGTCCCAGACTGTGAGAGGGCACAGGCTGGGCTGAGGGACCCCCCTGAGTGCATAAATTTTTGTGCACCAGGCCTCTAGTCTATAATAGTAAAAGCCTAATATGCTAATTAGACCAGAAGTCCTTCAGGAGGAAGCTGGGGCTTCAAGGGAAGCCTGGGTCCCAGGTGCCAGAGGGAAGCCAGTGCTGGCAGCAGAGTGGGGGGGGAGGGGAGGGGAAAGGCCTACTCTTGCACAAATTTCGTGCATCAGGTCTCTAGTCAATAATAAAAAAGAATAAAAGAGAGAGAGCATCACTACTGACCTTACAGAAATTAAAAGGATTATAAGGAAATAATATACAATTTATGAGAACCAGTTTGATAATCTCAATGAAAAGGACAAATTCCTAGAAAGACACAAAATGCTGCTACTGATTTAAAAACAATAAAAAAATCTGAATAGACTTATAACAAATGAAAAGGTTGAACTAGTAAATAAAAACCTTCCCCCAAAGAAAAGCCTAAATCCAGATAGCCTCATGAGTAAATTCTACCAAACACTTAAAGAATTAATGCCAAAACTTTATAAACTCTTTGAAAAAATGGAAGAGGAAGAAACACTTTGCAATTCATTGTATGAGGCCAGCATTTTCCTAATGTCAAAACTAAAAACATTGCAAGTAAAGGTCAGCATGCCTTATGAATAGAAGGAATTTCTCAACAAAGTACTAACAAACTGAATCTACCAATATAGAAAAAAGCATTATGTGACATAATTAAGTAGATTTATCCCAAAAAGCAAAGTTTAACTTACAAAAATCAACATAACATACCATACTAATGGAATAAAGGACAAAACCACACAATCATTCCAATAGACACAGAAAAAGCATTAAACAAAACCCAACATCTTTTCAGGTTAAAAACACTCAGCAAACTAGAAATAGAAGGGAACTCCTTCAGTTTGATAAAGACTACCTTTCCCCTAAGATTAGAAACAAGGCAAGGATGTCTGCTCTAGACACATCTACTCAACATTGCATCCAGCAATTCCACTACTAGTTCAATCAGGAGAGAACTGAAAACACAAACACTTGTGCTCAAATATGCGCAGCAGCATCATTCACAGGAGACCAAAAGGGAAACAACCCAGGTGTCCACCGCCTGGTATAGGATAGCCAAAATGTGGTCTATCCCGACAATGGAATAGTACTCAGCCATAAGAAGGAGTGAAGTAATGACACAAGCTACAACATGCATGAACCTTGCAAACATTATGTTAGGTGAAGGAAGGCAGGTACAAAAGACCACATAGTGTATAAATCCACTTATATAAATGTCCAGAATAGACAAATCCATAGAAATAGTAAATAGATTAATAGCTGCCAGGAACAGGGAGGAGAGGAGTTGGGAGTGATTGTTAATGGGTACAGGGTTTCTTTTTGGAGGGATGAAAATGTTCTGGAATTGGGTGATAGTTGTTCAATAACTACTGAATTATTTACTTTAAAGGGTGAATTTAATGCATATGCATTATATCTCAATTTTAAAAATCCATGAGTTAAAAAAAATAGTGCCTGAGGTTCTAACCAGATCACAAGCTTAAGGAATTTTCACCCACATGAGCACATCCACATAATCATCACCTAAATAAAAATAAACAGCCCCACAGTTCCAGAAGCATGCCTGTGCCCCCTCTCATCACTACCCCACCCCAAAGTGACCACTCTTCTACCTGCTAATACCAAAGGTGAATATTGAACTTCATGCAGATGGATCATACGATACACACTCTGTGTCTGGCCTCCTTCATCCAACATTACATTAAGGAGATTCAGACATCTGGTTGTGCACTTAAACAAAGGGCATCACCTGCCTGGAACCATGTGGACCACACCTCCCTCCTTTGGCCTCTGCAGTTGGTTGTGTCATTGTGCAGACAGACTTCCAGGTCTTCTCCTGATAACACATATTTTTGTGTTAGCTGTGTCGTAAGATAGTATTGCTTATGTAGGATATTCTCGCTGTGTTCAGTTAATCTCCCGTGTTTATGGAGCCCTGTTTTCATTTTAGCACCATGTTAGGAACCATGAACGATTCAGGAAGGGTCAGATGACATTTTCACCCTTGGGACTAGCTATAAGGTGACCAGATTTAAAGCGGTACACCATTGACCGGGGGAGGGGGGAATTCTTTTTCTTTTTTTATTACTTAAAATATTACAAAGAGTAATCGGGACTTTTTTAAAATGCTGCAGGATACGGGACAAACTGTTAAAAATCGGGACTGTCCCGCCAAAAGCGGGACGTCTGGTCACCTTAGACTAGCAGCAAGTTATGATCAAGAGAGCTGGTTGGCAGAGATTAAGTAGCCCTGTGGATGGCGATCCAGTCCCAAGTATCCCAGGAGAGCTGTCTGACTAGAATTTCTATGTGGGCCACATCTCTGCCCTGTTCTCTAGTCTCTGAGATAGAGAGCAGACAGAAAATGTCACTCTCCAAATAGGTGTAAACGAAGGTGAACCAGATGTGTAGACAGAGAAACATTTATAAATGTGCACTGGTCCAAACAATCTGAAAATTTCTTAGGGAGGAAATGGTGATGTCTTTTGAGAGTCCACCTGGGCCAGGTGCTATGGCAGGTGGCTTCACAGACTCTCACATGAGCTGCCTTGGGGCAGGAGCTACCACCTCCATCTTCCAGGTGAGCACATGGAGGGCAAGGACTTTTAGAATAGGCAGTTGGGACTCCTCAACAGAGGACATTGTCCTCCCCAATCCTCACCCCAGCTTTACTGACGCAAAATTTACACACGTCAAAATTCTCCCATTGTAAGTGTGCAGTATGATGACTTCTAGAAATTCTGCTCTAGGCTTCCAGGATAAGATGCCAAAGAAATATGCACTAGATTAACTTTCTTTTTTTAGATCACACACATTTATTGAAAGGCAATTACATTCCAGGCACTTGCATAAGCTCTGAGAGTACAGATGCCAACAAATAAAAATGGGGTTAATATCTCTTGCAGTTCACGTGTAACTTTAAGAAATACATGAGACACTGTGCAAAATACCTCATAGGACCCTGGCACATTCCAGGCCCTCAGGAGGTGCTGGTTGAACTGAAATTTGAAGAAAAGTGAGAAAGGCCCATAAAAAATGTAAATGACCTGGCAAAGACAGTGAATAGTACCCAGTGACTTTCCCTCTTCCTCAGGCACACTGCTGCCTGGAATAAAGACTACATTTCCCAGCCTCCCTTGCAGCTGGGTGTGAGCACCTGACTAAGTTGTAGGGGGATGTATGTGGATGTATGTGGTGGTGGGGAGTGAATAATAGTGGAGATGGAGTAATGAATATCTATTTTAGTCATCTATTTACGCAGTTACATCTTGAATAAACAGCAGATCTTGGAAGAGCAGGGACTCTAAATAAAATACTTGAAAAACGAATTTTCCTTCGTGCACTGTCTGTTACAATAGTTGAACTAGGGCCCACTTGAAGACAGAATTGCCTAATCTAGGGACCAAGTAAATACTCTGCAACGGGTAGCCTCCAATTCAATTTCACTGGCCTTTGAACCCTTCTGTACTGATACTTAACGATGTTACATTTGCTGTAACATTTCAGTCACTTAATTCAAGGCCTTCTAATGACATATTTGAGCAATGTAAAATATTTCAAGTGGAAAGCTTAGGCCTCAGGTTTCATTTTCAATCATAAAGCTGGACTATTTCTTTATCTGATAGTCAGTTTATAGGATGAGAGCTTTCTAGAATCCTAAAGGCACACTCAGGGGTCAGTTAGTCTGAACATAAACTCTAGAACAGAAGGTGTTTTACTTTTTAGATGACCATAACGTCTTTTTGGATCATTATTACAACTAATCCATTCCATAAAATGACTCAGGTAAAATTATTTGAATGTCATGATGGATCCAGCCCACAACCCCTCTCCAATCCCTCCTTTGATCTGCTACTCAAGTTATGTTTCAGACCTCAAAGCTGGTCATGTCTCCTTCTTCCCCATCCACCCACCACCTAACAAGACCTTCTGGGACTTCTCATGGGATAAATTCCAAATTCTAATCTTACCTAATAAAAGAGAAACATGTAAATTGACCGTCCCTTCACTATACCCACCAGCCAATTAGAAGAGTATGCAAATTAACCCAACAAAGATGATGGTTAATTTGCATACATAAGTGTTCAATGACCTGGGTCCCAGGGGCATCATGGCACCCAAGTCACTCCGAGGTAGGCCTCATATGGGCCCTAAGAAGCCTAGGAAGGGTCTGAGCCCGGGGTGGAACCAGCGATGGAAGGGGTTTCTGGGTACCCTGCCCAGGCCTGAAGCCTCAGCCAGAGGCTGTAGGCCTGGGCAGGGGGAGAGCTGGCAGTTGGAAGGGTTTGGGGGTCCCCTGCACAGGCCTGAAGCCTGGGCCAGAAGCTGTAGGCCTGGGCAGGGGCGGCACCAGCAATCAAAGTGAACCACAGAGGAAACACCTTTTCTGACCGCCCACTGGCTAAGCGCCCTGTATGCCACTGATAATATTCTTAGTAACTTGGGTAATAAGAATCCAAAAAGGTGATCTAAGGTTTTCCCACCACACTCCTGGAGAAAATAATGAAGGTCTGCTGCTGGAGGTCTAAGAAATGTCATATCCTGCCCTAGGTGGTTTGGCTCAGTGGATAATGCCTAGGCCTGCCCACCACAGGGTCTGGATTCAATTCTGACCAAGGGCATGTACCTAGGTTGCAGGCTCCTCCCTGGCTGGGGCCCAGGTCAGGAGGGCTCATGCAGAAGGCAACCAATCAAAGTGTTCCTCTCACTTTGATTCTCTCTTTGTCTTTCCCTTTCTCTTCCACATTCTCTAAAAATCAATGGAAACATATCCTCAGGTGAGGATGAAAAAAGAAAGAAAGAAATGTCACATCCTATGAAAGACACATCTTGAAAATGCCTAAAGAAAGTTGTCATTTTTTTTAATGGTGAAGGGATTGGAGTCCGTGTTGATGAAAACACCTTGGTGGCTGTGGTGACTGGCAGTGGCTGCAGCAGCGGCTGCAGCAGCAGAGTGATGGGGCCTGGTCACCTCCCACAAAGGGAGGCCAGACTCGGCTTAGGCCCGATCCCCAAGGGGAGCAGGGAGTGGGCCTAGGCCATCAGTAGGACATCCCTTGAGTGCTCCCAGTATATGAGAGTGGGAAGGCTGAGCTGAGAGACCTCCCCCTCCCACCCCAGTGCACAAATTTCATGCACCGGGCCCCTAGTCCTATACAATAAAAGGCTAATATGCAAATTCTTCCCTTGACTGGGAACTTGACCAGGGGGCAGGACTGGCCAGCCAATTGCCTGTGGCCCCTCCCCCTGGCTAGCCCCTCCCCCAATTGGCCCTCTTACCCTGATTGGGGATGAGGCCAGCATGCCAACCTCCAGTATCCCCTCCCCCTGGCTGCCTAGTCTGATGGCCCCAATTGGGGTGGGCTGGCCAAACCCCACTCATGCACGAATTCATGCACTGGGCCTCTAGTCTATATATATAAAAGGCTAAGTGACTACCTGACTGGCTGACTAGCCAGTACCTATTATGTGCAACAAACACCAGGGAGCAGACACTTAACACAGGAGCTGCCAAGCTGTGGTGACTTGGCAGCAGCGGTTCTTGGGTGACACACCCCAGAATCAGAGCTGAGGAAGCCTGATATTAAAATATTTCTTCTAATTAATTTCCTTTCAATGTGCACAAATCTGTGCACTGGGCCACTAGTAGGCACATAAGAATCTTCAACTCCAAGGCCAACTTTGTTTCCAGCACTGGTTCCTGTCATCTCAAACTCCATGTGTGAAGTTTCCCAAACATAACTGTGTTTCCTAGATCCTAATAAGAACACAGGCTGCTCTTTCTGCCCCAAATACCCTCCTCTACTTTGAAATGTCTGCCTTTAAGTTGGCCTAACTCTCCCTTGGTGCTATATACATTGTTTTGCTTTAACACTGATGACATGGTATTGTCTTGAGGGGTTCCCCACAATGCAGTACAAGGCATGGCACACAGAGGTTGGCCAGCACATGCTAGTGTAATGAGTAAGAAGACCATAGGGAGATTTCTTTTGGTCAACTTGTGACCGCTTTAGTATGGGTGGTTCAATTTCACAAGGACTCAGGTTTGCTTCTCCTAGCTTCCTTGTTTGCTTTGTGAGAGGTAGAAAGACAGGAGAGATGTCAGAACAGAATGCATTGATTTCAGAAGTGTTCCTCTGGCCTTGATCACAGAATCATGCTTTCCCAAATTACCAAAAATGGTGAAAACTTGCTGGGTTAGTTACCATTCATTAACGATAAGGTGTGTCTCATAGCTGCCCAAGGAACTATGAGCTACTCAAATAACATTGACTTAAAGTAAATGAGTTCACATTCAAAGCCACAAATTCAATGACCATGATAGCCTATAGCCCTGCCAAAGTTTTACTGGGTTACCTATTATTTATGCAAGCCCAAGTAATCAGAAGATTATACACAGTGCCATGTGCTAAGATGGGGACATCCAAATGCATTGGTGGCCTATCAGAGGAGCGCCTAGCACAGACTCATGATTCAGGAATTTCTGTTAAGGAGAAATAACATTTACATTACATATACTTTCAAGAAAAAGAAAAGTGGCCAGGCGCCCATGGCATGAGGGCTCTGTGTGAGGAGGTAAGGAAGCCAAGATTTTACATATTTCCTTAAAGATGTTAATAAGAAGTCAACTTTTCTATAAAATCAGGACACAGCATGGTCATATTCACATCTTAGAACACAAAGGCAGCTTTTTACAGAATGACCTGGACAGAGGCAGCTTGGAGATAGGGAACAATTGTAGTATTTCAAGAAAGTGGTAGGGAGACTAAAAACAAAAGTAGGGTTCATGAAGAGAGAAGGAAGAAGAGAGATTCTGGAAATATAAAGGAGACAGGAATGGCTTTATTGGATAATCAGGGAGAGGAAGACTACGGAGCCAAGGACAGCTCTTAGTCTCCCAGGGCATCTCTCTTCCCAGAAAGAGGTACAGATGGAACAGTCTGGAAGGAAGGTGATCCAGTCTTGCTAAATCTTTGTTTCTCTGCTGCTGAACTTATTAATTTGGTAGCTTTGGGCTACAGGTGACAGAGACCTAGACTGAAATGGACTTAAACAATGAGGACAGCCCTGGCCGGTTTGGCTCAGTGGATAGAGCGTCAGCCTGCGGACTGAAGGGTCCCAGGTTTGATTCTGGTCAAGGGCATGTACCTAGGTCGCGGGCATATCTTCATTCGGGAGTGTGCAGGAGACAGCTGATCAATGTTTCTCTCTCATTGATGTTTCTAATTCTCTATACCTCTCCCTTTCTCTCTGTAAAAAATCAATAAATTATATTTAAAAAAAAACAATGAGGACATTTATTTCCTTGCATCAAAAGGAGTCCAGACAGAGGGGCTGGTGGTTCTCAGGGCTCGGTTCCACTTCTCTGCATCTCCTGGCTCTGCAGGCATCTTGGAGAACTTTCCCCTCAGTCTGGGATCAGGCCAATGGCAGCCATTCCAGATGAATAGGAAACTTTTCTGGAATCTCCCAGCAGCCTTTCTCTTGGGTTTTACTGGACAGAATTGGGTCACATGCGCGTACCTGAAGTCCTCACCGGCCAGAAGCCTAGAATTGGTATGAGCAGTGTAGGCTAATCATGATCCTCCACTCAACCAGGAACAAAGATGGGGCTTACCTTGCCCACTCCCTGGGGGGAGGAAGATACTTGAATACACTCAGAATTCCATGGGCAGGGCAACAAGAGGAGGAAATGGATGTGGGTTAAGCTCTCAGCTGGGTTGGCCCTACCAAGGTGAACCTCTGTCATCACATAATTTCCCCAGGTCAGATTGACTTAGCTCTTCCTCATGTCACGACACCCCGGGTCTCCATCTTCACAATCAATTCATCACCTGATTATAGCATGCGTTCTTTGTGCTATCTTTTCCTCAGATTTTGTCTCCCCATGGGGATTGTGAACTTTGAGCGCATGAATCAGGGTTTTGCTACCTCTCCAATGACATTACTCCTATTGTCCACCCATCCTCATTAGTTACCTAACTGATAGAAACAAAGAAAGATGTTTCCTGTTACCACTATTAACTAACTGCTTCTCAACAGCACTGGGACAGCTAACACTTCTTAAGTATATGCCAGACACTGTTTTACATACACAAAAGAACTGTCAGGTCCCACAAGGACAGGGGTCTTTATCAGTTTTGTGGCCTGATGTATCCCCAAGGCTTAAAATAATGCCTGGTGCATAATAGAAGCTCCAGAAGTATTTGTTGAACAACTGTGTAATCTCAGTTACTCTTTACAGGAAACCTGGTTGGTAGATGCTATTGTTACCTTCCATTTACTAAGGCAGAGATGAGTTAATGGCTCCAAGTTGCAGTGTCAGGAAATGGCAGAGTCAGAATTCAAGCCCAGGCCCCTTGACTACTGAGCCTAAGAGCTCACCATTCACCTCTACAGCCTCTTGTGGACACTGGCGATGCTTTTGTTTCTAATGGAGTAGACAGGGAAGGAGGGATGCTGGAGCTCTTGGGAAGATAGAAAGTTAAGGAAGAGCTGTTTTTGGTAGTTGGGAGATTCAGAGCCCTGGCCAAGACATTCAAGAGTGGGGTGCTGGGCAGGGTTGGTGGGCCTGTTTGGAGGTAGACCTTTGGTGATTTGGGCCTGTCTACCCCTGAAATGAACCAGACCTGCAGGGATATGTGCCAGGACTGTGTGGTGGTGCCCTTTGTAAAACTGCTTTATTGAATTGCCCTTCCATGTGCCACCCTTGGCTTTTTGATACGAAGTCTACTGGAAGCTTATTGTCAAAATGACCATACTTTAGGGACCCTAAGGAGAAGTTCATGTCCTATGTTGGTTTCAGGACCACTTATGTTTTCCTTTAGCAATTGTCTTAGTCATCTATTGAAAACTAAGTTTTGCCCTGACTGGTTTGGCTCAGTGGATAGAGCGGCGGCCTGCGGACTGAAGGGTCCCAGTTTCAATTCCGGTCAAGGGCATGTACCTTGATTGCGGGCACATCCCTAGTGGAGGGTGTGCAGGAGGCAGCTGATCGATGTTTCTCTCTCATCGATGTTTCTGACTATCCCTCTCCCTTCCTCTCTGTAAAAAAATCAATAAAATATATAAAAAGAAAAAAAAAGAAAACTGAGGGTTTTTTTCACTGACAACTAAAGATCTAAATGTGTGCTTTCCTGTGGATAAATATCTGGGTCTTTAATTATACACATTTTTGTCTCAGTCCCACTCTTACCACTATTTTATATTGCTGGCCTTGTTTTCTTTTTTCCATTTTCCAACTGAAGTTATTTAAGCGACAATGTGAAATACAAATAAATTAGTTAAATATATTAGTCTTAATATTCATTAAAAAGGGGGGGGGCTCTTTTTCTTCCTTATCATCTCTTTAGCAGCTCTATGAGCCACTGCTATTTGTTCTGGCTCAGGGAACACTGGCATCAGGGACTTGGAGTTTTGGTCCTGACTCTTCCAGCAAATCACTATACCCTTTGAGCCTCCTTTTCCTGTTATGGAGCTCACTGGGAAGTGGTGAAGAATAAGATAAGCACCAAACATGTGGGCCAGGTGCTTTATCAGCACAGTAACAGGCATAATTGTGGTGAGAGTTCTGCTGAAACGGACCAGCCCTGGGGTTTCAATGGGCAAAGAAAAGCAATTAAGAGAGGGCAGACAGCTCAGGGGGCAGGTCCAAATTCTTGCTAGACCATGAACTCTTGGCCAGTCAAGGAGATTATTATTCCGGAAGTGATGTGTTATTGTGGGTAAAGAAGGAGAAAGCAAAGGCTTCAAACTGATGACTTTCAGCTAGAAGAACATCTGGAAGCAATTCTGAAGCCAGAGAGGGGACTGGTGGGAATTGTTGGGCTCTAGTATCTCTCACTACTTTCCTCAGCCCCCCTTTTGATGGTCGGGATGACCACCATGAGAGTTGTACTTCAAGGAGCTTCATTCTCCTGGACTTATAATTCTGTCCCTAGTGTCTTGTGGAGGTGACCTCTTTCCTTCCTTCTGCCCTTCCTCCATCTTCCCACTCCTCTCAATTCCATTAATCCAACATGTGGAATATAGTTACCCTTCATATCTATGAGTTTCATATTCACAAATTCAACCAACCATGATCCGATTGAAAATATTCAGAAAAAAAGTTGCATTGTTGCTAGACCTACGATGGTTGCTGGCTTCATTTGTACTGAACATTATAGACTGTTTTCTTGTCATTATCCCCTATACAATACATATAACTATTATTTACATAGCATTTATATTGTATTATAAGTAATCTAGAGATGATTTAAAGTATATGGAAAGATGTGCACAAGTTATAATTAAAGGGCAAATACTATGCCCTTTAATTAAGGGACTTGAGAATCGGCAGGTTTTGGTATCTGTGGGGCTCCTGGAACCAATCCCCTGCAGATACTGAGGGAAGATCATATTTACTAATTGCTCAGCATTGTCCTTGGCAACTTCCTTGTGAAGCCCACTTTCTGGGCAGGTTATTCTGATACTTAGGAAATAACAGGGGGTGGGAGAGTGAGTGGAGGGTTTCAAGGCTGCACCCTCTGTAACTGACCAGCAGCTACTCAGACCAAGAGCCTTATGGGAGTTTCACAGCACTGGTACATGCAATTAAAAGATGTGTGGGATCTTCTTATTTTGAGATTAAAAATTAAAATTATTGGATACAGGCAATAGAGTAGTGAAGGCATGGGGATGGGCTAGAAGGGGTCAATCGGGGGGGAAGGGGACATATGTAATACTTTGGATAATAAAGATTAAAAAACAAAACCAAAATTATGGTGATATCTGTCTTCACACATTATACAGTGTATATATATATATATATATATATATATATATATATATATATATATGCACACTAGGGGCCCGGTGCACAAAAATTTGTGCACTCGGGGTGGAGGGAGTCCCTCAGCCCGGCCTGTGCCCTCTCACAGTCTGGGACCCCTCAGTGGATGTCCTATGATGGCCCCAATCTGCCAGGCGCCTTCTGTGTGTGTGTGTGTGTGTGTGTGTGTGTATGTGTGTGTGGCCACTGGGGACCTGCCCCCAGCCGCATCAGAGGCTCGGAGCAGTCCTCCTGTGTGTGTCTACCTGCTGGGGGCCTGCCCCAGGCAAACCATCAAGGCTTGGAGCAGGCACCCCCTCTATGTTGATCTCTCAGACTCTTGCCCTCCCCTGCATGTTGTTCTCTTTTTTGAGCTGTGACCAGGGCTGGGTGCTGCCTGCCTCCCAAGCTTGCCTACTGCCCATCTTCCTCCAGCCACCAGAAAGCAGGGAAAACCCCGCCTCGTGGTCAGGCCAGCCTTTTCCTGCT